>CATIWM010647464.1:0-37749 GCA_949671775.1 Mallotus repandus
TTTTAGAATTAAAAATAATAGATTTAAGTTCACTAATACAATTAAAATATAGGTCCACCTTTAGTTCCATTTCACTTGTAAATAAAATATGTAGATTTAGCTAACTTAAAATTAAAATCAAATGTAGTTTGGATTTAGGGACATTACACCTCGAATGCATTTTTTATGTGCTTTTTCATATATTGGTTGCCTTAGGGTTAGATGGATGTTCAATTATGGTTTAATGAAATTGCATGTAATTAGGGAATAAGATAGTAATTCATAAAATAATTTTAAATGAACACGAGATTAAAAGAAGTTGGTATTCTGTATCCAGAACTCCTGGTTGTGGTGCTAGCTTGTATTAGAGAATCGAGTTACCACCACCTTTGATTTGTCCTAGTTATTACCCTAGGTGGTGACTCCTCATCTCCACATGATGTCTTTGTGATATAGTAGTGTGTTCCCTAGAACCCTGAGCTCAAACAGTGTCGCGGTTGCAATAAACTTGGGTGCACGCTAAACCCCGCTGTCTACACATGGCAACTTTGGCTGATTGGACATCCATTCCGTTTACAGGACAGGGATAAATGATTGGTCTTGGGGGGATGCAAGATGCTTTGTGTTTTTAGTTGACACCTAGTTTTTAGAAAACAAAAAAAAAAGATAAAATGAATGACATCGGGTCACTCAACGAGTATCGTCCCTAGCAGAGATTCTGAGCCCAGGAGATCTCATCTACTTTTTGACTATTTCTCATTATGATACTCAATATATGGCTACCATAGCACCCTAGTTTCGGTATTGACAGTTGATATATACACATTCACATAAGAACATTGATAATAACGAAAAGTATGAGAAATTTAGCATAATTATTTACAAGGCTTTCCTAATAAATACATTTGAAAAAGGAAAAGAAGGTTGCAGAAATGTAAATCTAGCAAATACCTGCTAGACAAAGATTAACACAACTATGTACAATTCCATCTATTCATCCACTCGGACAATATATAAGCACAACAAAGATGATTGATGCATCATGAATGATAAAATAGATGCACATAGTTCATGCTCTTGCAGAAATTATTATAAAAGCATTTCTAAATGATAAGGTAAGTAATAAATGATGATGATTGCATCATTGGACCATAATATCAAAGCTTTAGCTTCAATAAGTAAGCTTTAGTGTTTATTGGATGCATATTGATGTAAAATGATGATTTATTATAAGCAAAACAAAGCAGAGATTATTCAATCAGCATACAAATTGCCAGTCTCATCACACAATCATAATAATTTCTCAACTACTGGTGGCGATAAAGCAAAATATAAGACAGTAAAGTAAATGTGCAAAAATGATTATTTGGTCCTTAAATTCAACTGAGCTTGTTTGGCAATTTTGAAGCTTTAGCTTCATTAGATTTTTAAGTTATCCTCGTTGAGAGGTTGAAAATAACATGTGTAATGCAAATTTGTATACCTTTGAAGCGTGCTTTAATAAAGATGAGGGTGGGTTTGGTGCAAAAGTGGTCTAAAAAATCCTACAAAAATGAAGTGGGTGAGCCACAAGTGTGTAAATTGGGACTCTTGAGTCTTCAATTCTACAGTGTTTTAGTGCATGTAGGCTCCCTCCGGCTCTTGCCTTCTGAAATAGGAGGTAAAGACCACTTTTTATAGGGAAAAGTGCCCAAAAATATATGATCAGGCATCCCAAGGTGCTTGTGTGCATGAGTACCGAAGCACGTGATCACACTTTTTTACGCGTGATCATGCCTTTAGTGTGTGTGATCACAAGCTCTTGCACGTGTCATGCGACCTTCTCGGGCTCTAATCTCGTTGTTTCGGGGGTGTTTTTTAGGGTTTTTGGACCTTCCAGATGCGTTTTCGATGTTCATTTAGTAAAAATTTGGTTCCATTTTCATGCATGAACAAAATATGTTCGAGTGTGGTCACGCGCCATAAATTTTACTCATGTGCTACTTCTTGGGATTATGTGCACTATTCCTGGGTCATTTTTGAAAGTTTTTAGGGCTTTCAGACGTGTTTTCGGCATCCGTTTTATCAAAATCGGCTTTGAATTTTATGGAGTGGAACTCCGATCTCATGAGCTAAACACTGGTATGATGAGTTACTTGTTTTGAACAATGATTGCTCGAAACGAGCGACTTACCACTCTGATAATTCGTAGTTCATGAAATTGGGGTGCAACTTAATGATTCAGAGGTCGATTTTGCTCTTTGAAGGCTTGGTTCAATTTTTTCAGATTCACGTCATGCTTCAGAGGCGGTGCGAATGAACAGACACTTATCATATTCAGAGAGATGTTTTCATCATTGGACCGTTTTGGGGATAGTTAAAATTCGATGTATGACACTATTCCTAAAAAATAAATAAATAAGATAAGGTTATTTATTTATGTTGTTCATAATTATTATATTTAAATGAGTATGACTTTATTATGATTTTATGTTTGTCATATTTTACTATGAACAAACACATGTATTTATTGCTATAATAACATTATTTACATGTATAAATAATGTTGTTATTGAAACACCATGAATGATGATAAATTGGAGTTAGACAATTGTTAGAATTTAAGAATTTACCCAAAGGTAAATTATTATTCTATAATTATTGAACATTATTGGGGTGTATCATTATATTTTTGTTGAATATGTTTAATTATCCAAAGATGTTAGATGTGTTTAATTAAAATATGACGATTACCCATTACATTTATATACATGATACTTGAAGTA
This sequence comes from Mallotus repandus, assembly GCA_949671775.1. Taxonomy (NCBI): domain Eukaryota; kingdom Viridiplantae; phylum Streptophyta; class Magnoliopsida; order Malpighiales; family Euphorbiaceae; genus Mallotus; species Mallotus repandus. The sequence goes on from CATIWM010647464.1 coordinate 2,745, forward strand.
TGTTGTAGTATCTACCCAAAGGAGAACTACTTTATTATTTTACTGAATCTATATTAATTGTGGGCATTATGTTATATTTTACAGTTGTTGCAATTCATTCACATTCATCATCTGTTACTGTATTTAATGGTACGAACTTCTCTAAATGGCATGAGCAAGTTGATTTCCATTTAGACTCTGTGGATCTTAACTTTAGCATTATTGGAAGATAAACCCACTAATATTATTGATTCAAGTAGTGAGGCTGAGAAGTTACACTTTAAGGCATCAGAATGCAGTAACAGATTATGCCTAAAGTTCTTGTGAATGATAATTGCCAACAATATTAAGTCTACCATTCCACAAAAAAAAAGTGCTAAAAAATTTCTAGCGTTTATGGAAGAACGTTTTCATTATGCTGACAAGTCTTTTGCTAGTATATTAATGGCAAAGCTCATGACCATGATGTATGATGGGTCAAAGGGCATGCAAGATCATATCACTGAGATGACTAATATCGCAGTAAGATTAAAGTCTTTAGGATTGGCAGTGGAGGATTCCTTTTTAGTGCAATTTATATTGAACTCATTTCCTCCTGAATATGGGCCTTTTCAATTAACTATAACACTATAAAGGATAAGTGGGATGTTAATAAATTGGTTGGTAGGCTTGTTCAGGAGGAAATAAGATTAAAGAATCAAAGGAATCACATTGTCAATCTTATAGGTCAAGGAGCTGGAAAGAGAATGAAAGTGAAAGCCAATAAGTTTAAGAAAACCAAAAGGCCTGCTAATGCTTCTCAGGTAGAAGAGAAGGAACGAAAGGTTGATAGATGTCACTTCTGTAGGAAAGAAGGACACTATCAGAAAGATTGTTTGAATTGTAAGGCTTAATTCAAAAAGAAACGTATCTTTCATTATGCTTCTCCAATTTTTGAATCAAACTTAGCTGAAGTTCCTAGTAATACTTGGTGGCTTGATTCTGGTGCTACTATTCATATAGCTAATATGATGCAGGGATTCATTACGATCCGAACCATAAACCCAACAAGTAATTTGCTTTTTATGGGAAATTGTATGAAGGCACCGATTGAAGGCATAGGAGCTTACCATTTAATCTTGGATAGTGGCTATCAATTAGACTTATCCGATACTATTTATATACCTTCAATTAGTAGAAACCTTATTTTAGTTTCTAGACATGATGTTTGTGATTTTAATGGCAAATTTGGATCTAATAGTTTTAGTTTGTTTAAGAATTTTGGATTTATTGGTTCTAGTTTTCTTGTTGATGGTTTATACAAATTAAACTTGATAATGTTTTTGTTGAATCCTTGCTTACTATGAATAACAGTATTAGACTTAAACGTAGCATGATGAATGAAAATTCTGCTTACTTGTGGCATAAATGTTTGGGTCATATCCAAAGAAAGGTTACATAGATTAGTAAATAATGAAATTCTTCCAAATCTAGATTTTATTGATCTTAGAATTTGTGTGGATTGCATTAAGAGTAAGCAAACCAAACATTCAAAGAAAAGAGCCACAAGAAGCACTCAGCTTCTTGAAATTATACACAATAACATTTATGGACCTTATGACACTCCAACTATTAATGGAGAAAGATATTTTATCACCTTTATTAATGATTTTTCATGTCATGAAAAATCTCAATCAGTCAATGATCTTGAGGCATACATAAAAGAGGTTGAGAGGCAATTAGATAAAAAGGTGAAAATTATGAGATCTGTTTGAGGTGGTGAATATTATGGAAAATATGATGAGTTTGGATAGTGTCCTGGTCCATTTGCAAAACTCCTTGAAAATCTTGGCATATGTGCACCGTATACTATGCTAGGTACACCTCAATATAATGGTGTAGCAGAAAGGCGTAATTAGACTTTAATGGATATGGTTAGAAGTATGATGAGTAAATCCTCTTTTCCCAAATCATTGTGGATGTATGCACTTAAAACTGCAATATATTTATTAAATATGGTTCCTAGTAAGGCAGTTCAAAAGACTCATTTTGAATTATGGACAGGAAGGAAACCTAGTTTATGGCACCCGTATGCTTGGGGTTGCCTAGCGGAAGCAAGAATTTATAATCCACATGAAAGAAAGTTAGATTCTCGAACTATTAGTGGTTACTTTATTGGTTACCCAGAGAAATCTAAAGGGTACATATTTTATTGTGCAAAACATAGTTTGAGAATTGTTGAAACCAAAAAAGCAAAATTCATTGGGAATGGTGATGTTAGTAGGAGTAATGAATAATAAAATATAGAGATAAAGGAAATTAGTGTAAATGTTCATTTACACATGAATGTTCCTTCATTCATTACTTTGCCGAATGTTGTTTCAAGTGTTGAAGGACATAATGATAACACTAACAACATTTAGATAAAGAATCATCCCATCAAGTAATTAACTCACATATGACTAATGCAAATGAACCACACGGAATAGTAGTTAGAAGATCTCAAAGAGAAAGGAGATCAGCTATTCTGAATGATTATGTGGTATATTTGCAAGAGTCATATTTTGATATTGGAATTAATGAGGATCTGGTTTCATATTCAGAAGCCATAAATAGTGTCAAATCTGATAAATGGATTAATGCTATGAAAGATGAGTTAAAATCCACGAAGCAAAATAATGTCTGGGATCTTGTTGAATTGCTAGAAAATTATAAAAGAGTCGGGTGTATATTGGTCTTTAAGACAAAGCGTGACTCAAAAGGCAATATTGAAAGATATAAAGCTAGACTTGCTGTTAAGGGTTATACTAAAAAAGGTGGCATTGATTATAAAGAGACATTTTCTCCGGTCTTAAAGAAAGATTTATTAAGAATAATTATGACACTAGTTACTCATTATGACTTAGAGCTACATCAAATGGATGTGAAAACAACCTTTCTGAATGGAGATTTAGAGGAGGAGTTTTACATGGATCAACCTGAAGGTTTTTCCATGGAAGGTGAAAAGCTAATGGTGTGTAAACTCAAGAAATTAATATATGAACTTAAACAAGCTTCCCGATAATGGTATATTAAGTTTAATACCATTATTACATCTTTTGGCTTTAAAGAAAATATGGTTGATCGATGTATATACTAAAAGATCAGTGGGAGTAAGTTTATATTTTTGGTTCTATATGTTGATGATATCTTACTTGTTGCTAATGATTTAGGTATAATGCATGAGACTAAAGAATTTCTTGCTAAGCACTTTGAAGTGAAAGATATGGGAAAGGCATCCTATGTGATTGGAATCAAAATTTTTCGTGATAGATCACATGGAATGTTAGGATTGTCTCAGGAAGCCTATATTGAAAAAGTTCTTGAAAAGTTTAACATGAATAAATGTTCACCTGGGGTTGTTCCCATATAAAAAGGTGACAAATTTAGTCTTATGCAATGTCCAAAAAATGATATGGAACAAAAAGAAATGGAATCAATTCCATATGTTTATGTTGTTGGAAGTTTAATGTACTTGCAAACATATACCAGACCAGATATTAGTTTTGCAGTTGGAATGTTAGGCAGGTATCAAAGTAATCCTGAAATTGATCATTGGAAAGCTGCAAAGAAAGTGTTGAGGTACCTTCAAGTAACAAAGAATTACATGCTCACATATAAGAGATCCAATGAACTGAAGGTGATTGGATATTCATATTCAGATTTTGTTGGATGCCTTGATAGTAGAAAGTCCATATTTGGTTACCTGTTTCTATTAGCAGAAGCAGTAGCATCATGGAAAAGTGCAAAACAAACTATCATTACTTTATATACTATGGAGGCAGAATTTATGGCATTTTTTGAAGCCACAATTCATGCATTATGGATGCAGAACTTTATTTTAGGACTTGGGGCTGTCGACACCATTACCAAGCCGTTGAAAATTTATTGTGATAATTCTGTAGCAGTGTTCTTCTCTAAAAATGAAAATACTCGAAGGGTGCCAAATATATGGAATTAAAGTATTTTGTTGTTAAATAGGAGATTCAGAAACAAAGAGTGTCTGTTCAGCACATTAGTATTAAACTTATGATTGCGGATCCTTTAACGAAAGGCCTACAACCAAAATTATTTAAGGAACATGTTCTAAGGATGAGCCTTAGTTGTAATGACGATTAGGATGATTAATTATGTAATGACACTCTGAGCTTTATTATGTGTTTCTGATATGCATTATGGATTTCATGTTTCTTATGTTTGTGTACACATGATTGATTTAAAGTTAAACAGGAAAGTCATTATTTGACATTATTATGGACCATTGTGAAATTATGTTTTAAACGTTTTCAATTATGGATATGATATGATAGATTGTAAGTGTTGTAGTATATGGAAGGGAGTGTTCGATGAAACATGACATAACTGCCATAACTCACACTGAACAATTTTCATATTATATTATTGTGAAGAAATCATAAGAGATTAATTATTATGAACACAATAAGAGTTATATTAATTTTAATCGGACCAGGTGGGAGAATGTTAGAAAATAAACCCATTGAGTATGGCCTGATTAAAATTAATTAAAGTAAAATCCTAATCCTAATTAGATTATAATTGTGTGAATTAATCTCGTACGTTGATATTATAGTTACGTGATGGAGGTACCATATTAAATAAGGAGGTCTATATAAATATGTATGTAAATTGGTCCTCTCTCTCCAAAAAAAAAAAACACAACCCTAAATCTATAGGCTGTGATTAAGATTAAGGGACAAGAGAGAGAAACCGATTTCTCATCAATGGATTCAAGTGTTAATTCTCTTGAAAATCCAAGTAAGTTTTCTATTTTATTTATTTTATTGTATCATAAAAATATTTAGTTTTAAAGATCTTTAATGTTTATGATTATGATGTCTTGTTATCAAGAAAATCTAATACAATATTGCTGGCGTTGGAATTATAGCTAGTAATTTAGAGGGGTAATTTATTTTCTCTACTAGTTTGATTTCCAACAGGTTCCTAGATGTTGAAGAAGTCGAGCCCAAGGTATTTTATATGGTATTTCAATTGCTGTTGACTTTGGTTTATCCTCTGTGATATGTGAATCCGACTCCTTATTGATGATCTCTCATCTATAAAACAATGATTCAGACATTTCTACTCATGGTTTTGTTAGTGAAGACATTTTGGAGATGGCTCAGAAAGTGCAATCTACTTCTTTCAACTATGTTCCTCGGGCTTGTAATACTGTGGCTCATGTTTTAGCAAAGTGGACTTTGCAGACTAGGGACAATTTTATTTTTCATGGTCATGTTCTGTCATATGCTCAACAAGTTGTAAATGAGGATTTTGCCTCTTCATTTGATTAATTCAAGTTTCATTTCCTCTAAAAAAAGTGGTATTGAATATGCATAAACTCAATATATTAAAAGAGGGAAAAATGCATTTTTGTCCTTGATGTTTATAACAAGCTCACATTAGCCCTAATTTAGTTTTAGGACTAATTAAGCACAAATTTATTGAAAAATGATTAAATAAGACCTACATTTTAGCTACAAATGGACGTTACAGTCAAATTCAGACTATTTCACTATACAACATAAAAAAATGTGGTCCCACATGCAAAGTCAACTTGCTTGGTTCCCCTCCTTTATCAGGGGAAGTACTTTCTCTTATGTGTCATCATAGGAACGGATTCAGCCGCTGCCTGCTCAGGGAAGAGAAATGATGTTTCGTCATTTCATTGATGAGAGCCAAATAAGTCATTCACATATTTGCAATTTTCTTCAAAGCCATCCAAATTTAAGGCTGACTGGGCAGAATTACATTCATCCATATCACCTTTATATAACAATTTCACTCCACACTTTTTAATCATGGAAGAAGGTAAAGGCTTGCCATGATGATCTTCAAAAGAAAACTTAAAGAATACCTCATCATAACAGGAGATATTGTTGTCTCTTGTTTGGTGTTTCTCTTTGAAGGAAAAGTACTTGTGATACCATAACATGACGTGTTATCCTAACAAGTCTTCTCTGCAACTATAAAAATAAAAGGTTACAGGTATACAGTAGGAGGTCTCACAGTTGGACTTGAATTGGATTTTCAACTTCATCCATTTATTGCTATCTGTACCATATTTGCTGAATTCAAATACAGTAGCCACTGCAAAACCCAAAAAGTTGAGCAACCAACTTGGAGGAAGTGGAATTGTAATTGAAAAACCTCTTATTTGATGTCCAATCCACTTTGGTATATTGTTTCCAAGAAAAGTAATAACAAATTGCCCACCTAGCTCATGCCTGTTGGTAATATTTCTATTGAATTCCTGCATCATATATTAATGTATTGAGAAAGGAACGAAGAAAGAAAGTGACTTTGTGGTGTTCGGGGGGTGTATGTGCCAGTAGTAGTATTCTCTGCTGGGCATGTATTGTTAATGAATGCAATACCAACCTATATGGAAACTTCTAGGTGCAAAATTATTTTTAATAAGTGTATTAGTATGGTGCAAATTATTGAGTGGATCAGTTAGAAAGCACTTTGTGTGGTGATAAAAATAGCCTATATGTGTGGTTATGAATTTTTTAGTTTTTTATTTGTGCGGTTTGTATTAAGTCCTCATTACTATAAATGCCCCCTAAGTCTTGTAATGTGAGCATAGCAAAAGAAGAAGAAAATAAAGAAGTAAAGCTTCTTTAGAGAGTTTGCCTATATATATATAAAAATTAATTAAGGCATAGGCCTTAAATAGTCTGGAGTAGTGTGAGTAATATTGAGAGTTGTAAGTGTAATCTTTTTGTGAGATATAATATTTGAGTGTGTAATTTTTTTGTGTGGTCTTAATAATAATTTTATTATATGCCCAAGTGTGCTGTGTTCAACAAATGGTATCAGAGTTGGACTGTCTAGGACTGCTTAAGTTATAGGATTTCTAGAGATTCTGAGTATACTCTGTGGATGCAACATTGACTGCTCTTCCACATCAAAAAAGACATCTAAAAATTATTTGTGAGGCTAGTTTGATTTCTAGGAATTTTGAATATGCTCTGTGGTTGCAGCTTTTTCTGATCTTCCACACTAGAAAGGGATTCTAGAAATTATGAGTGAGTAAGCTTCTGTATGTCGTGAGTAGTCTGTGACTCTATAAGTTTATTGACAAAAATTGTTTGGTATTACTGAGGTACTACCAACACGATGGGTGATCTTCAAGTCGTTGGAGGAATCAAGAAGCTCAAGAATCAAAATTACAACACATGGGCGACGTTTATCTTGTCCTACTTGTAAGGACAAGATCTTTAGGAGGTCATCGATGGTAGTGAAGCTACACAACCGGCGGAAGATGAAAATGGCACCTTACGTAAATGGAAGATTAAGGTCGAAAAGGCAATATTTACCTTGAAGACCACAATTGAAGAGGAAATATTAGAGCACATTCGGGATGTTGAAACACTAAAGGTAGCAGGGGATACGTTGGCCACACTCTTTTCAAAGAAGAATGACTCAAGACTACAACTTCTTGAAAATGAGCTACTCTTAGCTGTGCAACATGATATAACAATTACACAATACTTTCATAAGGTGAAATCTTTGTGCCGTGAGATTTTTGAACTTGATCCAGAAGCTAAAATTGCAGAACCCAGGATAAGGAGAATTATCATCCGTGGTTTAAGGCCTAAATTTAAAGGCTTTGTTATTGCTATACAAGGATGGCCTACTCAACCATTGCTTATTGAATTTGAAAATTTGCTTGCTGGTCAAGAAGCTATGGCTAAGCAAATGGGTGGTGTCTCACTAAAAGGTGAAGATGAAGCGCTCTTTAGCGGCGAAGGCAAAGAAAAATCCAAGTATAATACTGGTAATGGATCAAGAAGAGATGAAGATAGATGAAGAATTCATCAGCGGAGCTCACAAATAGGGGAGCTCAAAAGAAGGACAATAGGAGCAGCCAGTTCAAGAAGAAGAAGAAGTTTGACGGTGACTGTTACAACTTCGGTAAGAAGGGTCATATGGCCAAAGACTGTTGGTCAAAGAAAAAAACTACTGAGAGCAATGCAACAACTTCCAAGAAGATGAGTTAAAGTGATGATGAATGGGACGTTGAAGCTTTATTTTCCATGGAAGAAGAAGAATTAGCGCTCACAGCAACAACTGCCTAACGGATTAATTATGAGAAAGATTGGATCGTTGACTCTTGATGTTTGAATCACATGACTGGTGATCAAGAAAAATTGTGAGATGTGGCCGAGTACAAGGGAAGCCATGTGGTTGTAACTACTAATAACTCAAGGTTTCTAATACCTCATATTAGCATTACAACAATCATACCCCATTATAGTTATAATAAGGTGCTGCTTTAAGATGTTTATCACGTACCGGGTATAAAGAAAAATCTACTATTGGTGGCACAAATGACATCATTAGGCCAATTTGTTTTGTTCAGTCTGGATGATGTCAAGGTGTATCAAGACTTCAAAATCTCCAATATGCCAATAATCGAAGGACGCATGTTGGAGTTTGTTTATATAATGTCAGTAGAATCGACTTATATAGACAAGACTCAGAGGAATGAGACGACAGACCTGTGGCATGCAAGACTTGGACATGTCGGGTATCACAAGCTTAAAATGATAATGAAGAAGTTAATGCTCAAAGGTCTTCCTCATCTTGAAGTTTGTGAGGACACAATTTGCGTAGGGTGTCAATTTGGTAAAGCACATCAATTATTGTAAGAGGAGTTAAACTTTAGAGCAAAGGAGCCATTAGAGCTTGTTCACTCGGATGTGTTTAGACCTGTCCAGCAACCATCTATCAGCGGGATGAGGTATATGGTCATATGTATCGATAATTTCTCTAGATATGTCTAGGTTTTATTCATGAAAGAAAAATCTGAGACATTCACAAAATTTCAAGAATTTAAAGAAATGGTTGAAGGAGAAGTCGGTAAGAAAATTCAATGTCTGCGCACTGACAATGGTCGGGAATATACGTCAGACAAGTTCTCCTAGTATTTGAAAAAGTTTCAGATTCATCATCAGTTCACTTGTGCAAATACACTATAGTAAACTGGTGTTACTGAGAGGAAGAACCAACATCTTGCGAAAACATGTCGAAGTATGTTGCATGCAAAAAATGTACCTGGTAGATTTTGGGCTGAGTGTATAAAGATAACAACTCATGTCATCAATAGGCTTCCGTAACCAAGATTGGGATTTACTTTCCTTTTGAAAAACTGTGGGGTGTCAAACCTATAGTTGGTCACTTTCGAGTATTTGGTTGTGTTTGCTATGTGTTTGTGCCAAGTCATTTACGTCGCAAATTCGATAAAAAGGCGATCCTGTGTATCTTTGTGGGATATGACAACCAGAGAAAAGGGTGGAAGTGTTATAATCCTACTTCTAGATGATGTTACACATCACAGAACATGGTGTTTGATGAAGCTTCCTCATGCTGGTCTCCAAAGAAAGATTTGTTACCAAATTCCAAAGAGATGGAAGACCAACTTCAAAAGAAAATAGATGAGCAGATTGTTGAGGTATAATAAAATCCTGATATTAGTGAGGATTTAGATGATGAAAATGATGAAGATTGTGGGGGCAACAAGTCCTTGGCGAACTGGTGTTTACCAAAGAGTTAGAAGAAGAAGTTGAAACAAGTCAAAAAGGTGTGACAAGTCCACAACCAAAACTCAGAAGGTCAACAAGAATATGAAAGCCAAATCCCAAGTATGCTAATTCAGCTATAGTAGATAAGAGTCCAAAAAAATCAATGACTTATGAAGAAGCATCACAAGACTCTAAGTGGGTAAAGGCAATGAAAGAAGAGATTACTGCACTAAAAGACAATCAAATTTAGGATCTGGTGCCAAAGCCAAGATATGTGAAGCCTATTCTTGTAAATGAGTGTACAAGTTCAAAACTCACCCTGATGGATCAATTGAGAGATATAAAGCTTAATTGGTGGCTCGAGGGTTCTCTCAATAGTATGGATTAGACTATGATGAGATGTTTAGTCCTGTGGAAAAGATAGCAACCTTACGAGTTCTTCTAGCACTTGCAGCCAGTAAAGACTGGAAATTATGGCAGATGGATGTGAAAAATGCATTCTTATATAAAGAATTGGATAGTGAGATCTATATGAATCGACTAAGGGGGTTCGAGAGTGTAGTTCATCCTGAATATGTCTGCAAGTTGAAAAAGGCTCTCGATGGACTAAAGCAAGCACCGAGAGCATGGTACGGTAAAATTGCTGAATTTTTTATATAATATGGCTATATTGTGGCTCATGCAGATTCTAGCTTATTTGTGAAAGCTAGAGAAGGGAAATGGGCAATAGTGTTGGTGTACGTGGATGACTTGATTATAGGAGGAGATGATGAGTTATAAATTTGTCGAACAAAAGAAAATTTATTAGTACACCTCCAGATGAAGGAACTTGGAGAGCTCAAGCATTTTCTTAGACTAAAGGTTGACTGTACAATAGAAGGGTTGTTTCTTTGTCAACAGAAATACACAAGAGACCTACTAGAGAAATTTGGGATGCTTGAATGCAAGCCTATCTCAACACCATTGGAAGCAAATATCAAGCTTTGTGCACATGAAGGCAAAGACCTGGAGGACGGGACGATGTATCAACAACTTGTAGGGAGACTCATTTATCTTACTTTGACTCGACCTGACATTTCTACATGCAAAATCCAAAGAAGTCCCACTTAGAAGTTGCTCATAGAATTTTGAGATATATCAAAAGTACAATGGACTATGGTCTTTTGTACAAAAAAGGTGAAGATTGCAAACTGATCAGGTACTGTGATGCTGATTATGCGGAAGATCATGACATGCATCGGTCGACAACGGGATATGCCTTCAAATTAGGTTTTGGAGTGATTTCCTGGTGTAGTAAAAGGCATCCAACGATGTCTCTATCAACAACAGAAGCAGAGTATAGAGTGGCAGTGATGGTAGCTTAGGAAAGCTCATGGTTAGTACAGCTGGTGGAAGATCTACACCAACAAGTTGATTATGCAATACCACTTTATTATGATAATGAATCAGCTATACATTTAGCAAAAAATCCAGAATTTTATGTAAGAACTAAGCACGTGGAAGTACACTACCACTTTATCAGAGAGAAGGTCCTTTAAGAAGAAGTTGAAATGAAATATGTCAAGACAGATGAACAAATTGCATATTTGTTTACTAAAGGACTGAGTGCCAACAAGTGTGAAAACTTTTGTCATCAACTCAGGATGGTTTGAAGAGTTAGAGCTGGTGTTGAGGGGGAGGGTTAATGAATGGAAACTTCTTGGTGCAAATTATTTTTAATAAGTGGATTAGTATGGTGCAAATTATTTTTAATAAGTGGATTAGTATGGTGCAAATTATTGAGTGGATTAGTTAGAAAACATTTTGTGTGGTGATAAAAATAGCCTATATGTGTGGTTATGAATTTTTTAGTTTTTTATTTATGTGGTTTGTATTAAGTCCTCATTACTATAAATACCCCCTAAGTCTTGTAATGTGAGCATAGGTAAAGAAAAAGAAAATAAAGAAGTAAAATGTCTTTAGAGAGTTTGCCTATATATATATATATATAAAATTAATTAAGGCATAGGCCTTAAATAGTCTTGAGTGGTGTGAGTAATATTGAGAGTTGTAAGTGTAATATTTTTGTGAAATATAATATTTGAGTGTGTAATTTTTTTTGTGGTCTTAATAATATTTTTATTATATGCCCAAGTGTGTTGTGTTCAACAAAGTATAGCGCAAAAGTATCGGATTTTGGAACTTCAAGAGCAATTCCATATGACAGAACACACCTGACCATTGCACTACAAGGAACATTTGGTTACTTTGATCCTGAATACTTCCACACAAGCCAATTCACAGACAAAAGTGATGTTTACAGTTTTGGGGTTGTGCTGATTGAGCTTCTAACAGGAGAAAAACCTATCTCCTTCGACAGAAATGAAGATGAGAGAAACCTTGTGGCGCATTTCATTTCATCGACAAAAGAAGATCGCCTTCTTCAAATTCTAGATCCTCGAATTGCTAAAGAAGCAAGGACAGAAGATGTTTATGCCATTGCAAAGCTAGCAACAAGCTGTTTGAAATTAAATGGGAAAAAGAGGCCTACAACGAGAGAAGTAGCAATGGAGTTGGATGGACTAAGGAAGACACAAAGATGCGTACAGAATGACCAACAACCTTCATTGCTGAGAGATAAAGAATCAATTGAGGACTGCATTACATTTTCCTTCGAAATGGACCTGCCTCATTCCAGATTTCATCAGCTTTATTCATAATGTTTCCGGTTAGCACTCAACTTTTTTAGCCATGCATAAATGAGATTGTGTGCTTCGTGAGGCTTATTGTTTTTTATTTGCCTTTTGCAAAACATCACTAATGACTAATTGTCAGGCGACAGAACCATTATTGCAGATGTAGAAGCGACAGTTTAAAGTGCAGCTACATTGATACTATTTACAAGATTACATCCAACTACATTATCTACATAGTATCATAGCATACAGGAAACTGTGTCAGTCTAAAAGAGTGTTCTAGTCTAGTGCTGCTTAGCCCCTTGTTAGAGCTATATATTTATTTATGAACTGTCTAAGGTTGTAAATTTAATCCTTATCGGAACTATACAGTTACAGAACAAGTAAGATTATCAGCTGAAAACTCTGCAGGTGTTAGAGTTTCAAATTGTATCTTCCCTTCCTTTCCTAACAGTCTCAATCCTTCATCTGCCTGCTTCGTAGGGTCATTGAAATCCAAGATAGCTTCTGTAATCTCTCGAACAAGGTCAACGATCACCCCTTCAATGCCCATCAAGTGCTGCACATATACTACCTCCGGCACATTACTGCGAAATGTACAGCTATTTTTACCGTGTTAGTTAAACTCTTAACACATTTTATGCAAACACTGGTTACAAATTGCTACATTAAGCAAACGAGCCGATGCTTCCTTCAATTGGCCATAACTAATGAGGGAAAGCTTGGACTCTTTAATTCTTGTCACGGCTTCAGGATTCCTAAAGATAGCCTTGACTTCAGATACAATTCCTTGCAGACCACCTTCAGTGCAAACCTTAATGGCCTCACACTAGGAATTTCTCCTTACATCCGCATAAATTTCGGAACCCCCATTTGTTAGGAAGAATACCTGGTTGACAACATTAAGTAAAGACCTTTAGAAGATTCCAGAAAGAAGAAGCATTCATGAGAAGTAACAGAAATGAATAAACAATTTTCAGTTATACACGAATCCTTACAGGGCATTTTTTATGCAATTTTCTCATCATTTGAGCTGCATCAGGTTGGAAACTAGAGAACATGACAGGTCTATCCTTGGCATGCTCAAACACCACCTGGCCATGAAATTCAGGATATACATTCTGAGTCAGTATATAATATCAAAGATCATATTTCCAGAAAAAACATTGGCTGAAATTAACAAGCAAAAAGACCTGCAAGATTGCTTTAAGAATGCGTTCAAGTTCTTTCTGTTCGTAAATGATTTGGTCATCAAATTTCAATTCAATGTTAAAGCCTATTGTACCATCAACTTCCTGGAAAACCTCTTGCAAAGTACAAAGTGGATCATCTTCTTCAACCTTCCATTCAAATATTCTCCCATCTTTTGTTTTTCTAAATAAAGGGTTTTCCACCTGAAACAACATATAGAATAAAATATCAAAAGCACTATCAACAGACTAAATCACTTTAATTAAAAGAACTGATGAGTACATTTCCAGGCTCCATTTGGGGTCCATAGCAGAGAAATTCAGCTAAAGAGAGATCTGTAACTCTTTTCTCAATAATGGTGCCCTGCAATCAAAACGCAGTCAACATTGGCAAGCCATGTCCAGTGAGGATGAAGTTTAACAAAAATGAAAAAGAAAACTAACCTGGTCCTCAGTGAGGATGAAGTTGTCATGGAAAATGACTGGGCAGTCATCTTTGGTCACCTGCAACAAATATATTCTGTTTTTTTACCAGTTTCTTCTGTAGGATCTTCCCTCACCAAAAGTAAAAGAAAAAACTTGGGCAGGGACACAGCAACAAAATCACCTAGGTTGGGTTCTGGGAAGGCCTGTGGACTTCGGTATAGTTGACATCATCAGCTAAATTTGGACAGATAGATGCAGATAAGGTAGTAAAAGTTGTAGAACTAACAAGAATACAACTCATAAATACAGATATAGAAACGGACAAAACAAAAAATGAGAGGCAAATACGCCAAGTCACACACCACAAATAGCCCTGTGCTTAAAAATGACAAAACTTTAAATCTTGATGAGTCTATAGACTATGTCAAGTTTTCGTAGCTAGCTATAGACTATGTCAAGTTTTCGTAGCAGATGGACTAAGAATCCTGCCACCTCGAGCAAACAACAGCCACCGCATATTACAGTAATACCAGAAAAGAGACGCGCCATAATGAGGATATGCAATAATTACATGCTAGAAATAAGGAAATATTGTAGTCCTTACCTGAACATCAAATTCAACAAAATCAAGAGGCAATTTAGCAGCAGTATCGAAGGAGAGATTTGAATTCTCTTTGATGGATTTCATCCTCTTATCAGAAGATTGTAACATGTTCATTCCACTTCCTCTATGTCCCATCACTACAAATTTTGGAAATTTAAATGCAACATCATGCTCCCCTTCAACATCATTCAAACCTTCAGGAAACAAAAAATAAAATCAGAATAAGCCCACCAAGGAAAGCAAAAAAGATTAAAAATGGTGTGATATGCAAGAAACATCAGAGACATGAACAGCTTTGAGAGCCATAAGTCTTTTCTTGATGCAAGAATATGGATCAAAAGGGATGTTGAAGACAGAGAGAGGCTACAGTTTGAGACAATATAGAAGAGGGTGGTATTTAAAGAGTGGAAAAGAACTCAAAAATTCTTGAAAAAAAAAAATATCCAAAGCATATTCCAGGCTAGGAAGTATCTGGATTAAGAAATAGACCAGATTTGCATATGGTTTACTTTAAAGGAGAGCAAATTGCAGGTGTTTTTATCTCTATATCAGTTTTTAGGGGATAAAAGTATGGATGTATGAATGTATTCTTGTTTAAACAAAGTTTTGAAATCTAGAATTTAATTTTAATGGAATATATAATAGTGGATACTTTTTTTTTTTTAAATTAAGAATTTTGATGAACTCTATAATAAGGGATAATTTTTCCCATGATAAGAATCAAACTCTACATTTGAAAATACCTTTGAAGAAAAGTTGTCACTTAATTATTCTCACATTCGTAGAATTAAATAAATTTATAAATATTAATAATTAAGATGAAAGTATATATATTTTTAGTAATTCAATTTTGTTTAAGAAATACTTCTTTTCTAATAGATTAAAATGGTTAATTTCTTATTGCAAGAGAAGGATAGAATTTAAAATTTTATTTTTTATATATAAATATTTATACCTTTTAATACTTAAATTATTATATTTATGTATTTATGAAATATTTGATACGTGGATTATACATCTAAAACTCTAATCTAATAAATGCCCAAGTAACAAAATTTGTATTTTGCGACTTGCTGCAAGACTCGGTTGCCTCTTAGAGGTTTTTTTTTTTTTTTTTTTTTTTTGCATTTTAAGGATAAAATTTTTATTAATTAAGTGTGCAACAATTTTCTATTTCCTTCATTTTAGATAAAAACAATAGAAATGAGGTAATGCTGTAATTATTCAAAGCTGATTCATTCAATGAGCTTGTAATCATGAAACAATTCAATTCTTTTTTTTTTTTTACCTTGCAATTGAGTTACTTTATGCAAAAGGAATTATTTGATATTGCACAAATTATCTCATCCCTTGCCATTATTTTATATATATATAATTTAAGTTTGTATCAGAATTTGTTAAATTTTTAATTAATTTAGTTTAATTTAAATAAAATTATAAAATTAATAAAAATTTCTTAACAATTAATTTAACATAATTATATATATCATAATCTAAATTTAAAGTGTTGTTTAATGTAGAATACCTCTTACTAATTGATTTCGATAGTATTAACATTAATTTATATATGTTAATGACCATTAATTTGATTTTAAGAAATTTGATCACTATAAATCAAAAGGTAGTTTAAGGATAAGTAGGTAAAGGTATCACGAGTCAATGCTAATGTTAAAAAAACAAAAAAAAATAATTATCAATAAAAAGGAAAAAAAGATGTCATAACAAGAATGGACTAGAGCACAAGTTGATGTATCTTTGTCACAAATTGCAACATCTTCCATCATAGGTTTGGTGCTCACCTTGAGATGTCAATTCATCAAATGATAAGCTTAACAAATTGTGCTTAATACATTATCCAAGAACCTGAACAATTGTCCACCATTTTACAAAGCTGATATTATTTCAGTGATTCAGCTACTAGTACAAGATCAAGAATTCAGCATTTCACGAGTTATGAGAGTTACAGGCACCCACTCTTGAGAGCAAAGGTGTAAAGGGGAGGAAAAAAAAGAAAGAAGAAAACCTGTGATCAATTACTTTGATAATAGGAAGCTTCCTATTACAATTTTGAGGTAACATTTTTGCCTATAACAACCGCAATGACAACGGAAATAAGGGTTGTAATGGCACCTTGTCTTGTGAGCCAGAATTCAGACCATGTCAAAGGCATAGTAACCTGACATAGTACTTCTTGGAACCGTTCTTCCAATTCATCTAACGTGCCAGTGTTGTCGATGACAATGTCAGCCTTAGACCTTTTAACATCTAGGGACATCTGAGCATTTATCCTATACCTGGCATCCTCCTCACTTGATCCATCTCTTGCCATTAGCCGCTGCAGCTGTGTTTCATTATCAACCCATACAACCACAATTGGCTTTGCCCACTTATCCATCTTGGCCTCGAACAGTAGTGGGATGTCAAGGACAATTACTTTACATCCCTTTAACCATAGCTTCAAAATTTCATAAAAGATGCCAGAAGAAATATAAGGAGCCAAAAGCCTGCACAAACATAAGATACAATGCTACAACATTTATCCAATTCAACTTTCTTATGATAAATTTAAAGGATGCCTTCACAAATAACGGTAAAATCACTAATGCTCTACAGCATCTTAAGATTCAAACACACAAGATTTGATCCAGAGTATTTGATGCTTCAACATTTTAAGATTGCAAGTGCTTGAATTCACTATTCAAAAGAAAGTTCTTCAAGATCCACTATTTAAAGGGAAGAAATCCAAAATTATACAAAATGATGCATCATGATCAAGAAATCAGTTTTGTATCATGTGATTACTGAATTTTGATCATATCATTAAGGAAAGCACTGAATTATAAATAGAAATAATCATTAACCAGGGCAAGCAAGTAACTGATTAGTCATGTCGAGCTTGAGAGTAAACTTGGAGCTTTCTTCCTATTTCAATCAATTCATCAACGAAATAAATAGGTGTTGTTTTAAACTATGCATTTCAAGAACATGTGGTTGCATTTTCAAGCCAAACTGAAGGGCATTCTCTACAAACTGAACCTCTTCCTTTTCCACAGCATTTGAAGGTAAACACGGCACGCAGCACACTGATACTAAAGGATAGGGATCATTAAGTACATAAGGTACTTGAACAACTCACCTTGATCACACATTGACATTAAAAGCTCTAAAATGTAATCCAATTCTTCAATCCTTACCATGCAAATGATACAGGCATAATATATTCAAGCAAATCAACTATTACTCCATCAATACCGATTGAGAAGTTGACGTTTTGAAGCATCAGAAAACACAATCCGGCCAAGTTTTAGCCTATCTACTTCCCCATTAGCTTGTAAAATATCCTCTCCAAATGCTGCAACCACCTTATTATACCCACCAGTATCTTTCTTTAGAACGTCCTGCACACATTACCAGATACTATAAAGAATAAAAAAAAACGCAACTTTTCAAGCTGCAATCACAAAATTTACATCTTATAATTGCAATTGAACTGGCAAAATCAAACACCAAAGATAAAAAATTTTCGCAATAGCGAGGAAGAGAAGAGAAGAGAAGAAAAAGGGTATACACGAGCGACAAGATCGGCGTCCACGACGGGAATTCCATGGGATTTGAAAAGGTTCGAGACTGTACTCTTTCCCGACGCTATTCCACCGGTCAATCCTACCATCCTCATTTTCACTGCTCTTTTTGAGATTCTAATTTTGCACTTTTCAGGGTACTGAAATTGATTTAAGAAGGCTGCAGATGGAAGGGTTTTTCAGTACATAATGGAATTAAAGTTATCGCCATGGCAGTAGCAAGTAGGTGGACAGTGAAACTGTGAAAGATCGAGATATTTTCTTCCTAGAATTTACAGAGGGAGAGGGAAAAGGTGGGCTTGGTGCTGGTGATAATGGGCTTGGTTTCAGGCAGTGAGCATTTTGCATTTCAGCTAAACTTGTGGCGACCATGTTTACCTCGTCACTGAAACTTTTATGACTATTTTCTAAGTTTTGGCGTCAATCAACTCTGTCAGCAATTCTTCTTGTGACTTCTTATTCGTCCCTAGATCTTCACTTCGTCAGTGAAATTTTTGGTGACCTCTTTTCTTCGTCACTACTTGATACCCGAAGATATCATTCAAGAAGAAAAGACCAAATTCTTAAGGAGGAAGGTAAATTATTTTATTTCTAAAATAATTGTTTTTTCTAAAGGAAATATGTTTCTTTTTTAAACAGGAGAACTAATCCTATAAGGACAAGAATAGAAATCCAACTATAACCATGTTTGAGCTACACATGTATATACACTCTTTATGCCTCTAATATTTGATCATCTTATATATTTTCTCAATATTTTTCTTATATTATTTGTATATTTTCTCTTCTTTATATATTTTTCTATAAGTATCGGAAGTATTTATGGGGAATACCCCACTCATTCATCCAGTTTTTTTCGCTCTCACATGTTCCACAACAAGATTTAATCTCGGAGTTATCACTACTATTGGTGACGGCATCCTTTCAGTCGATATATTTGTGGTATCCCTTAATCTTATCAGTGAACCTTTTGGTGATGATTTCTTATTCATCGCTAGAGCTTTAGTGACAAAAGTCCCATCATCTTTGTAACTTATGTTATTTTCACCCACGATATCCAATATTTTGACCTACTACCACCAAGGTATCCAACTTTAAAATCGTAACATAAAACTTCCCAACATTTATTCTGATTACCATTAAAGTGCCCAAAGTGACTTTCCAACCGATGAGGATGATATGGCGTACACATGGTCGATGATGTGTGTGGGAGAATGCTAAGTTGGCATGTCATAATGAGACACATCATTCTACTAGGACATGTGGCAACATGTGCAATTGTCAAATTATTTTTTTTATTAACTTTTTTTTAATTTCTTTTACTTTCTTGTTCTTTTTTTCATTTTCTTTCATTTTTCCATCATCTAAACACTTCAATTTAACAGAAAAAAAATTTAAAAATTAAAATCAAATACACATTCAATCAATCAACAACAATCAACTTGATTATTTTCTAATCACGCCTTTTGATTCTTTATCGCAATTTTTTTCGTTCCTACCAAAAACAAATATTTCAGATCCTTTCCCTTCACCCAAACACGTCACTATTGCTTCTCCTTCTCAGGCTCGCGATGTTGCTGCCTCTACCACTGCCCCAGTGAATCAGTTAACTCGCAGAGTGTGTCAAATAAGAGCTTAGGCTTGTCCATGCTCTGCACATGCACAACTAAATACCTTGTCTAGCCACGGGTGATGCCAACTTCACACTCCTTATTTCTCCTATTCCTGCCCCAGATGTCGTAGGAGCTGCTGTCATTGCAGCCACCAAAACAACAGTAGCACTACCACCTACCACCACCATTCAACACATCACCACTACCATGACCTCCACAAACGTACCCTCCACGTCATAGAAAAACAACCAGAACAGTAAAATGATAACATCATTAACAATCAACTTGATTATCACAATTTCTTTTTGTTCAAAAAAGAAGTTCTCAGATCTTCACGCTCACAAACTGAAAAAAGTCAACGTTGAAGAAGATTGCAACTTGTTTTCAATGCATTAGGGCATTAGAAAACTGTTATCAATGCCATTAGTTCATATTGCAACCCGTTTTCAAGAAAAATAAGAAAAAAATACAATTAAAAAAACTAGTAGTAATTGAATCGGGGTTTAACAAAAATAGAATTAACTTATATGCGGACATCATAATAAATACCCATATCAATAACAGTAAATACCCAAATAAGAAGAAGAGTAATTGAATCAATCACCAAATAATCCATATACTTTTGCCAAAACCCACCCAATTAGTCATAAAATTTTCAATCAGTCTCAATTTTAGATGTAAAGTACCTTTTAAGCACAGATTAAGTATCAAAACTCTTTGCCGCTGGCACAATCTATTTCGATGGTATCCCTGCCAGAGCTGTGACTGGTGTGTTGCCTTGGTACCCATTAACGGTTGCCATTTTCTTTTTAAAGAAACAGAAGAAGGGTTTCTTTCTTTGTCCAAAGAAAATAAAAAGTATAAGAAGAAGAAGAGATTCAAGAAGTGTGTGCGTTGCTTCATCTCTTATTCTTTGCATTGCAGTGGGAGACGATTTGGCAGGAGAGTTATAGCTGGTGAGATTTACTATAGCCGCAACCATGATTTTAGGAGAGATGAAGAGAGGGAAATCAAGAAGGTCAAGATTTTTGAAGATGGCTTCTGAGATTCGATTGGAGATTTTAAGATTTTTCTTATTTTTCCTGTTTTGGGAGAGAAGAACGAGAGGAAAAACATAGAGCTAAATGTTAAAATGTCTTTTTTTTTGTAAAAAAGTAAATAAATTATTAATTGCATATAAAAGTCAAAAGTTAGGGTTTTAGACAGATTTGGACATGTGGCACTAACGTGTACAGTGTGCTGACATGGCTTATTTAGGTTTGCTAACTTGACATTAGCACATACACATAATCGACCACGTCGGTGCCACTTCATCATCACCTGCCGAAAAATCACACCGGACTCTTTAATGATAATCAGAACAAATGTTGGGAAGTATTATATTACGATTTAAAAGTTGGGTACCTTAGTGGTAGTAGGTCAAAATGTTGGGTACCCTACGTGAAAATATCCCTTGTAACTTTGACAATATAAACGTGACCATTTTTTTCCTTCGGGGTACATTATTACGGCTTACTGGTACATTTTTCCTTTGAGAGTTTTGGGATCGACAGTATATAAGAGACATGAAAGACGATGAAAGATGTGCGTCTGTATAGATAGGATTGGAGGAGAGGTGACAATGGACCTGGCTTATGAAAAAGAACAGTATTTGTTCTTTGAACAAAGTCCTGACCTGAGACCCTATTGACATCATTTGATTAGTTTTAATTTCTTATTTGCAAAGAATTTACAGCAAAAATACCAATCTAGATTGTAACAGGGGACATTTCTAATGAAAATGCGGTGTCCTCTTCTTCTCCAATATCAATCTTTAATTCACTAATTGCACGGCTGAATGATGCTTCGTCTCTAAACAAAGGATTATTAGACTTGACCATCTTGTCCAACTCCACTGCTACTTCCCTCATTGAAGACCTATTCTTACCATTTGATCTCACACATTGCATTGCAAGCTTTGTAATTGCATGAACATCCTCTCTTATTGCTTCTTTAGCAACTCGAGGATCTAAAATATCAAACAGACGATTCTCTTTAGCCATTGAAATAAAATATGCAACAATATTTCTCTCATCCTCAACTCTAGTTGAAGAAATAGGCTTTTCGCTAGTAAAGAGTTCAATTATTACAACTCCAAAGCTGTATACACCGCTTTTCTCTGTGAATTTACTTGTGCAGAAGTACTTAGGATCTAAGTAGCCGAAGGTTCCTTGTACTATAGTGGTTAAGTGAGTCTTGTCAAAGGAGATTGATCTTGATGTTCCAAAGTATGATACTTTCGCATTGTATTTATCATCTGACAGAGAAAGTAATTCTGTTGTATTTTTATTTCTTGTTTCAAAGAAATATTTACAAAGATATTTATATAAGAATGTGTAAAGCTATGTATGTATGAATATATGATAGCTGTCTATAACTCCACATAAGCTAGAAAATACTTTATAAACATACTAAGTAATACTACTGCTAGCCATTCTCTTGACACTCCCCTTTAATATGTGTGTATATATCAATTAACTAGTAGGATCATCTAATAAATTCTCTTCTTCATGCACCAACTAGTGACCTACTTCAATAGGTATATTATTAGGTTTGACACCCAAGAAACCATATTCCTCAAGTAAATCTAAAGTATACTTCCTTTATGACACAGAAATTCTAGAACTAGATCTAGCTACTTCCAGTCTTACAAAATATTTCAAAATTCCCAAATCCTTTAGTTTGAAATTAGAAGCAAGGAGCTGCTTTAATTGATATTCAAGAACATTACAAGAACTAGCAATCAAGATATCATCGACATACACTAAGATTGTAATAAAACCTAGTGCATCTTGTTTTGTAAATAGAGAATAATCAACTTTGGATTAAGAATACCCATATTTGGTCAAACATTCTGTCAGTTTAGCATTCCACTGCCTTGAAGCTTGTTTTAAACCATACAATGACTTTTGTAATTTGCAAACAAGTTCAGAATGTGTACCTGAAGGTTGAACAGCTTCTACAACAGCCTTCAACTCCCCTTGAAGCTGAAAACCATTAAGAATAGACATGTAGACTATTTCGTCCAACTCACCATTTAGAAAAGCATTATTCACATTAAGCTGAGACAATGACCAACCATTAATAGTAGCTAAAGCAAAAATAGATCGAACAGTGGCATATTTTGCAACAAGAGTGAAAGTATCATGGTAATCAAAACCTTGTTTTTGTGTGTACCTTTTGGTAACTAAATGAGCCTTATACCTTCCAATGGTGCCATCAGTATTAAATTTAATTTTATAGACCCACTTTGGACCCATTATATGTTGATTAGCAGATAAAGGAACTATAGTCCAAGTTTGATTTGCCATTAAAGCATCTAACTCTTCACGTATAACAATTGTCCAATGGTCAGATTGAAGGGCTTCAAAGTATGTTTTGGGTTCAAAAATTGCAGAAGTAGCCAAGGTAAAATGTTTAAATGAAAGAGATAGTTGGTTCTAAGAAATGTAATGATGAAGTGGATGTGAAGTAGAACAAACATGAGATGCAAGTAAAGTTGAAGAAGTTTGTAAAGAATGATGATAATCATGCAAATAAAAGGGTAGTTTATGAGGTATAGTGCTTTTACGGATAGGCTGAAGAGAATTTGGCACAGTTATTGGAGATGAAGAAGGAGCAAGAAAGGATGTAGAGGAAGAAATAGGAGAACTTGCAGGGGACAAAGAAGAAGAAGAGTGAGGGGAAAGAGAAAAATGATCGGAAATAGAAATAGGATTGACTTGAGGTAAAGAAAAAGAAGAGGTAGCAAGGGGAGATAAAACAACAAAAGGAAAGATATGTTTATAGAATTGAACATCTATTGACACAAAAGTAGTGTGAGAATCCATATCATATAGTTTGTACCCTTTAATACCTACAGGATACCCAATGAAAACACAAGTCCTAGCTTTAAAATCAAATTTCTTTCTATGAGCGGCAACAGTGCTAGCATAGCACAAACAACCAAACGCTCGGAGATTATGATAAATGGGGACAGAATGGAATAGTTTCTTATATGGATTGACCTTATGCAAAAAAGGAGAAGGAATTCTATTGATGAGATGAGTAGCGTTGAGTATTGCATCTCCCCAAAATTTAATGGGTAAAGAAGCTTGAAACAAAAGAGCTCAGGCTATATTTAAGAGATTTTGGTGTTTTCTCTCAACCACACCATTTTGTTGAGGAGTATAAACACAAGATTTTTAATATATAATGCCATGTTTAGTATAAAATTTAGGTAAGGAAAATTCAGTTCCATTATCAGTTCAAAGTTGTTGTATAGAAGTATGAAATTGAGTTTTTACAAGAGAGTGAAATTATTTGATAATGTGAGCTACATCAGATTTGTGTTTCATAAAAAAATACCCATGTAACCTTAGAATAGTCATCTACAGCTGTTAAGAAAAAAATGATTTCCAACAAGATCACATTGGGAATATGGTCCCCAAATATCAAGACGCATAAGTTGAAAATAAGCTGTAGTGTTAGGTGTATGTAAAGGAAAAACATTGCGTTTCTACTTTTCTTTATGACACATAGTACAATCATCATAGTTTGAAAGAGAAATAGAAGGCACAACATTCTTAATGAGCTTCATTCAATCATAAGAATGATACCAAAGTCTATGATGCTAAATTAGAGGAGTAACAGTACAATCAAATCTTGTTTGTGAAATAGAATGACAAGGAAAATTATTAGAAGAAAAGAAATGAGAAGTCTTGGCAAAAGTAGCTGGATGTTGAAGAAAATAGAGACCATTACGCATCTCTCCCATTGCAATCCTCATCCATGATGGTAGGACCTAAATGGTACAATATTGATGAAAGAAAGTAAGACAATATTGCTTACTTTAAGTAAGTCTACTAACAAAAAGCAAATTGAATTGGAAAACAGGAACAAAATAAACGTTGTGAATTGTTAAGGTAGGAAGAATTTTTACTGTGCCTATATGAGTGACGGAAACAGACATACCATTTAATAATTGAACAGAATAATTTTGTACAGTAACATAGGAAGTAAAAAGGTCTAAAGAACAAACAATATGATCAGTAGCACCTGTGTCTATGATCCAAGAATTTATAGCATGTAATGAATGTAAATGATGTGAATTTGATGCTGAAAAAATAAAAGCTATGTGAATTATACCTGCCATGTTTGTGTAAGAAGTAAAAGGAGAAGTTTCATGCGTGACAAAGGTTTTCTGATCATTAAGCAATTGTATGAGTTGTGTTATTTGCTCTTGTGACAAACGTAGAGGTGCACTGATAGTACTCTTATCTATTACACAACTTGTAGGAGACTCAATTTGAGATATTCGATTGATTAAACAAGTTCTTTGTTCGGGAACAAACTAAGACTTGTGAGGCTTGGTCTTATAAGGAAATCCTACAACCTTGAAACACTTGTCTTTAAAATGTCCTTGCTTACCACAATGACCATAAATCATATCAAAATAACATTTATCTTTGGAGTGTCCAGGCTTACTACATTTAGTATAAAACAAATCACCATGCCCTTTCTTCACTGCCATAGCAATACCCTCAGTAAAAGATTGAGTCTTAACAGAGAAACTTCTTTGAGATTCCTCCCTTAATACAATGTTGTAGGCTTCATCCAGACTAGGAAAGGGATGCATGGTAAGAATATGTGACCGGGTGCCTTGAAAACTGTTATTTAATCCATTAAGAAAATGAAACACATAGTCATTTTCTTGAATATCAGCATACTTCTGGAAGCAATCCTTTTTGCAATGACCACATTCACAATATAGTAAAGGCCTATTAAGTTCAATGAAATAGGTATCAACTGAATTTTTTCCTTACGATATTGTACTGAGCAGTTGTTGAAGATGACAAATACAATTATCATCCGCTTGTGAGAAATGCTTGTTTAAAGTTTGCCATATATGAGCTACAGAAGCCATGTAGAATACTATAGATGCAATTGGTGGAGAAACTAATTGAAGAATCCATAAAACAATAAGATCATTACATCTACACTAAGCATTGTCTTTATCATCTTCTTCTTTAGGTTTTGGAATTGTTCCATTAATAAACCCTAATTTGTTTCAAATTGAAAGAGTGAGAGTAAAAGAGCGCTTCCAAGAAGCAAAATTGACTGAAGTAAGCTCATGAACAATTTGAACAGAGTATTAATTCTTTGAAGGATCAATGTAGAATGGAGAAGATGGATCATCAATATATGGAGAATAAGAAGTTACGATTGCCATTTTCTTCTCTAAATTTAAAAGAGGAATTCTGAAGTTTTTTCAAGAAATATTGAACAAAATGAAATGAAATTTGCAAATTCAAAAAGTAGAGAATAAGAGGAAGAAGAGGACTGTCATTTTATAAGCAAGGGAATGAGAAGATGAAATGGGTTTATTCTGTTTAGCTACTAAGAAAATGAGAGAAAAAAAATAGAGAAAAGAGCACAACCAGCTCTGATACTATGACAGAGAAAATAATTCTGTTGTATTTTTATTTCTTGTTTCAAAGAAATATTTATAAAGATATTTATATAAGAATGTGTACAACTATGTATGTATGAATATATGACGGCTGTCTATAACTCTACATAAGCTAGAAAATACTTTATAAACATACTAAGTAATACTACTGCTAACCATTCTCTTGATATCATCTAATAGTATGTTTGAGGATTTGATATCTCGATGGAAGATTGAAAATGAAGCTGCATAATGCATATATGCTAATGCTCCAGCTACTTTGCTCTCAATTCTGAAACGATGATCCCATGAAAGTGAAGATTCTTGATTTTGGTTATGAATATGTTGCGAAGGGGTTCTATTAGAAATGAACTCATAAACAAGTAATGGAAATTCAGTTTCTCAATAGAAACCAAAGAGCTTCACTATGTTTCGATGATTGATTTGGGAAAGAATGACGACCTCATTTATAAACTACTCGATTTGGCTTTTATCAATAGTATTTCTTCACAGCAACTATAGTACCATCAGGTAACATCCTTTTATAAACTGTGCCAAATCCTCCCTGACCAAGAAATCTTCTTGGGCTGAAGGTTTCTGTTGCTCTCTACAGCTCCTCTGCAGTGAATAGTTTGGTCTTTTCACTACTTTCATAAGATGAGAATCGTTCTTGCAGCAAGAAGCCACCATTCTGCTCAAATAACTTCGCCTTTCGAATTATGTACCTTCGTCTCTTCAGGAACTGATATAACTTGTAGGTAAAAAGTATTATACACAGAAGCCCAATACCAATGCCAACACCTGAAATTAGCAAATTCACAATTTAGCTTCCTTTTTATAAATATAAATTTTCAGTATATGCAGATGCATTTTTTTGGACTAAAGGATTCAAAAGAAAGGGGCTTAATAAGTTGGAACTCTCCTTTTGTCAATTTGCCTTTTCAACTTACAAATTACTATTTAGACACTTTGTTGGAATAACAAACTTGAATATATTTTTAATTCTTTTCTTTAAATAACATTTACTATATAAACAATGGTTTATATTAATAATAAATTATAACCATTGAAAGTTAAGTAATAGGAATAGTATAAACAATGTACTTCTATATTTGTAAAGTGTGTGAAAAGAAAAATAAAACTATTAATACGTAAAGAAGAAAAATTTTATTCTTGTTAGTTATTTTTTTGGGTTGTAACCCATTTCTCTTTTGCATTTCAAGAGTGAGCTTTAGAATTTGTAAATTCTAACTCGCCAACATTTGGTATCAGAGCCAAAATTCCTTACCCAAATTTGGTTCTATATATTCAAAATGGCCTCAAACTTTATACAAACACAAATTCCCAAATTGACAAATGAAAACTATGAAAATTGGTGTATTCAAATGAAGGCATTACTTGGCTCCCAAGAATTGTGGGAAATTATTGAAGATGGTTTTGAAGAACCCACTGAGGCACAAATTGGTAAATATATAACATAACAGATGGATGAGTTAAAGGAAATGTGAAAGAAGGACAAAAAGGCATTATTTCTTCTCTACAAAGCATTAGATGAACAAACTTTTGTTAAAATTGTAGAAACAACTTCGAGCAAGCTAGCTTAGGATACACTTGCAACCATATTCAAAGGAGTTGATCGTGTAAAGAGAATACGCTTGCAATCTTTGCCAGCTGAATTTGAGGCAATTCATATAAAGGATGATGAGTCAATCTCTGACTATTTTACACTGCTCATTAATGTAAATCAACAGAAGCAAAATGGAGAGATGATTGAGGATGTTCGAGTCATTGAAAAACTACTTCAATCTCTTATTCCTAAGTTTGATCATGTTGTTACAGCCATTGAAGAATCTAAAGATTTAGAGAATCTTACAATTGAAGAGCTTTTTGGATCACTTCAAGTGCATGAGTAACACATTCAGAAGAATGTTCACTCTCTAGTGATAGAATAAGCACTTGAGTCCAAATTATCACTTCATAAACAATGAAGAGGCAATAGTCATGGAGGCAGTAGCCGTGGATGTGGTAGAGGTCGTGGAAACTATCCAAGTCGTTGCCAAAATAATGTATAGAATTTTTGTCATGAAAAAGGAATTATAAGAGGAGTTAAAACTCTTAATGATCATCAAATAACAAAAGAAATTCAATGTTACAATTGCCATAAGTATGGACATTACGCATCAGAATGCTGGAAGAAATATGTACAACAAAGGGATCAAGTGAATTATGTTGAAGCATCGAGAATAGAGGAAGATAAACCTACATTAATTTTTGCACATAAAGAAGTCATCAATTAACAAAATATGTGGTTTCTTGATTTTGAAGCAAGCAATCACATGTCCGGAAGAAAAGATTTATTTGTAGACCTTGATGAAAATATTCAAGGGAGTGTTAGCTTGGGTGACTCTTCCAAGCTACAGGTGGCAGGAAAAGGAAAAATTAAGATTCTTTTGAATGATGGAAAGCTAGAATTTATCTCAAATGTTTATTATATGCCTAGCATGAAAAGCAATATACGTAGTATCAGACAACTTCTGGAGAAAGGGTACATTGTACACATGAAAGATGGTAGTCTTTATCTTAAAGACAAAAATGGAGAACTCGTTGCATGTGCACAAATGGTAAAGAATCGCATGGTCCCATTACATCTTAATACAGATGTACAAAAGAATTATCTTTATGGGCTTACAAAAGATAAGTCGTTGAAGTGGCATTTGTGTTTTGGGCATCTTAATTTTAATGGCCTAAAGTGCTTATCCCAAGGAAATATGGTGAATGGATTACCTATGATTAGAGATCCAAAAAAAGTTTGTGAAGTATGTACATTTAGCAAGCAGCACAGAGTTCCATTTCCTAAAGGATTTTCATGGAGAGCAAAAGCACCGCTAAAGTTAGTGTACACCAATATATGCGGACCAATAGAACCAATATCTCTTGGAGGCAATCATTACTTCATTACCTTCATTGATGATTATAGTAGAAAACTATGGGTATATCTCTTGAATGAGAAATATGTTATTTTTACTACCTTTACACATTTTAAAGCTCAAGTAGAGGTGGAATGTGGACGTCATCTAAAGATACTTAGATTTGACCAAAGTGGGGAATACACCTCAAACATGTTCAAGAACTTCTGCAGTAAGGAAGGTGTTCAGCAACAATTCACAATTACTTACAATCCACAGCAAAATGGCATTGCAGAAAGGAAGAACCACACAATCTTGGACATGACAAGGAGTATACTAAAAGAGTAAGGATTGCCAAAGCATTTTTGGGCAGAAGCTGTAGCATGGACAACATACATTCTCAATCGATCCCAACTAAAAGTGTAAAAAATAAGACACCGCATAAAGCATAGAGTGGTGAGAAACCGAATGTGGAGCATTTACAAGTATTTGGGTGCATTGCATATGCCCAAGTACCAGAGGCAAAAAGGAAGAAGTTAGATGATCGAGGTGAGGAATGTATCTTTGTTAGATACAGTACACATTTTAAAGCTTATAAGCTCTACAATCCAACTAGTAAAAAAGTATTGGAAAGTAGAGATGTAATCTTTAGTGAAGGTAAGTCTTGGAAATGGGATGATGACAAAAATGAAAATGGAGGAAGCATCTTGTTTAAAGAACCCAACACTCAATTTGAGGTTCAACAGACAAGAATAATATACATGCAACCAACAACGCCTTCAAGCTCACATAAAAGTCAAACCTCACTTGCTTCTCCACAGATAAGTAGCAGTTCATCGTCAGAAAAATCAACTACATTACCATAAAAACCTATCAAGATGAGAAGTCTACAAGAAATTTATGAAGTGACTAGAGAGGTTGATGATGTAAACCTCTTTTGTTTATATGCAAACAGTGAACCTTTAAACTTTCAAAAGGCTATTGAAGAAGAAGTATGGAGGTCTGCAATGAAGGAAGAAATATATGCAATTGAGAAAAATAACACCTAGGAGGAGTTGACAACATTACCGAAGGATCAAAAGGCAATTGGAGTCAAATGTGTGTATAAAATTAAAACAGGAGCTAATAGTGACGTGGAGAGGTATAAGGCTAGACTTGTAGCAGAAGGTTACAAACAGAAGTATGGAGTCAATTATGAAGAATTTTTTGCACCAGTAGCTCGTATTAATATAGTGAGAATGTTGATATCACTAGCAGCACATCATAATTGGAAGATCTATCAACTCGATGTTAAGTCTGTATTTCTTAATGGTGTTCTTGAAGAAGAAGTATATGTTGAACAACCAAAAGGCTTTGTGATAGAAGGGCATGAAAATAAAGTTTATCGTTTAAGAAAAGCACTTTATGGATTAAAGCAGGCACCACGAGCATGGAATTCACGAATTGATGGATACTTGATTGATAATGGTTTCATTAAATGTCCTTATGAGCATGTAGTTTACGTGAAGAAATATGACCAAGGGGACATTCTTATAATCAGTTTATATGTTAATGATATGTTCTTTACTGGAAACAGTTAAAAAATGTTTTAAGACTTTAAGACTGCTATGTTCAATGAGTTTGAGATGACAGATTATGGACTCATGAAATACTTTCTTGGTTTAGAGGTTAAACAGTAACATGACGAGATTTATGTATCTCAAAAGAAGTACGCAAAGGAGATTCTTGAAAATTTCAGAATGGAGTCATGTAATCCAGTAAGTACTCCTGTAGCAACAGGAATTAAACTAACAAAAATTGGTGAAGATGAGACAGTTGATCCAATATTGTATAAAAGCCTTGTTGGAAGCTTAAGATATCTAGCCATCACAAGGCCAAATATTGTCAATGGAGTCGGGCTTATAAGCAGATACATGGAAACACCAAGAAAGTCTCATTGGGATGCTACTAAGAGAATTCTAAGGTATATTAAAGGTACTTTAGTTATGGAATGTTTTATGCTTATGGTGATAACGCAGAATTGATTGGTTACTCAGATAGTGACTAGGGAGGGGACTAAGATGAGAGAAAAAGTACAACATGATATGTTTTCTATCTTGGTTCAATAGCTTTTACATAGACCTCAAAAAAAGAAGCAGTGATTGCATTATCGACGTGTGAAGTGGAATATGTAGCAACTTCATCAGCTACTTGTGAAGCAATTTGATTAAGAACTCTCCTGAAGGAATTGGGTCATCCACAAGAAGATTCAACAACAATATTTGTAGATAACATGTCAACAATAAAACTTGCTAAGAATCCATTTCAACGTGGGAGAAGCAAGCATATTGATACGAGATATCATTTCCATAGAGATCATGTGAAACAAGCTTATTAAGGAACAATCACCTTAAAGCATTGCAATACAATGGAGCAAGTTGCTGATATTTTAACTAAGTCGTTACTAGTTAATACATTCACTAAGCTAAGAGCAATGCTTGGAATGAAGATGGTTCAAGTTTGAGGGGGCTTGTTGGAATAACAAACTTGAATATATTTTTAGTTCTTTTCTTTAAATAACATTTACTATATAAACAATGGTTTATATTAATAATAAATGATAACCATTGAAAGTTTAGTAATAGGAATAGTATAAATAATGTACTTCTTTGTTTGTAAAGTGTGTGAAAAGAAAAACAAAACCATTAATACGTAAAAAAGAAAAAATTTATATATTATGTATTTCTATTTTCATAAATTTTTTTCTAATTATGTGATATTTCTTAAAATTAATTTTTATTGTTTATGAACAATTTAATAATACAACTATTATTTATTTATTTTATTATTTTAAATTATTTCATATAAATTTTATTAATTAATACAATTTTATTTCTTATTGTGCTCTTTATTATTAGTAGTATTTTTTCTTAAAATAATCTCACATTAATATCTTATTTATTATCTTTTATTTATAAAATACAATTAACAATTTAACTATTACACTTATAATTATTACTCCTTTAATTTAATGTTACTCTAATATCTTTTCAAATGCCACTTTTCTCTTTTTGTCACCAAATGACATCCTAAGAAGCACAAACACGGGCATAGTGAGAAAAATTTCACTTGTATTTTCAGGTCAAAAACTTCAGTTTCTTCTATATACGATGGTGTACAAAAGGGACCAGAGCACAAGTTGATGCATCTGTCATAAATTGCAACGTCTTCCATCATAGGTTTGGTGCTCACCTTGAGATATCAATTCATCAAATGATAAGCTTAACAAATTGTGCTTAATACATAATCCAAGAACCTGAACAATTGTCCACCATTTTACAAACTGATATTATTTCAGTGATTCAGCTAATAGTACACGATCAAGAATTCAACATTTCATGAGTTATGAGAGTTACAGGCACCTACTCTTGAGAGTAAATGTGTAAAGGGGAGGAAAAAAGAGAAAGAAGAATACCTGTGATCAATTACTTTGATAATAGGAAGCTTCCTATTACAACTTTGTGATAACATTTTTGCCTACAACAACCGCAATGACAATGAAAATAAGGGTTGTAATGGCACCTTGTCTTGTGAGCCAGAATTCAGACCATGTTAAAGGCCTAGTAACCTGAAATAGTACTTCTTGGAACCATTCTTCCAATTCATCTAATGTGCCAGTGTTGTTGATGACAATGTCAGCCTTAGACCTTTTAACATCTAGGGACATCTGAGCGTTTATCCTATTCCTGGCATCCTCCACACTTGATCCATCTCTTGCCATTAGCCGCTGCAGCTCTGTTTCATTATTAACCCATACAACCACAATTGGCTTAGCCCACTTATCCATCTTGGCCTCGAACAATAGTGGGATGTCAAGGACAATTACCTTACATCCCTTTAACCATAGCTTCAAAATTTCATAAAAGATGCCAGAAGAAATATAAGGAGCCAAAAGCCTGCACAAGCATTAGATACAATGCTATAACATTTATCCAATTCAACTTTCTTAGGATAAATTTAAAGAATGCCTTTACAAATAACAGTAAAATCACTAATGCTCTAAAGCATTTTAAGATTCAAACACACAAGATTTGATCCAGAGTATTTGATACTTGAACATTTAAGGATTGCAAGTGCTTGAATTCACTATTCAAAAGAAAGTTCTTCAAGATCCACTATTTAAAAGCAAGAAATCCAAAATTATATAAAATGATGCATCATGATCAAGAAATTAGTGTTGTATCATGTGATTACTAAATTTTGATCATATCATTAAGGAATGAACTGAATTATAAATAGGAACAATCATTAACCAGGGCAAGAAAGTAGCTAATTAGGCACGTAGCGCTTGAGAGTAAACTTGGAGCTTTCTTCCTATTTCAATCAATTCATCAACTAAATAAAAAGGTGTTGTTTTAAACTGTGCATTTCAAGAACATGTGGTTGCATTTTCAAGCCAAACTGAAGGGCATTCTCTACAAACTGAATCTCTTTTTTTTCCACAGCATTTGAAGGTAAACACGGCAAGCAGCATACTGATACTAAAGGTTTGGATAATTAAGCACATAAGGCACTTAAACAACTCACCTTGATCACACATTGACATTAAAAGCTCTGAAATTTGATCCAGTTCTTCAATCCTTACAATGCAAATGACACGGGTATAATATATTCAAGCAGATAGATTATTACTCTATTAATACCGATTGAGAAGTTGACGTTTTGAAGCATCAGAAAACACAATCCGGCCAAGTTTCAGCCTATCTACTTCCCCATTTGCTTGTAAAATATCATCCCCAAATGCTGCAACCACCTTCTTATACCCACCTGTATCTTTCTTTAAAATGTCCTGCAAACATTACTAGACACTATAAAGAACAAAAAGAACGCAACTTTTCAAGATTTTTTGCAAAATTTACATCTCATAATTGCAATTGAATTGGCAAAATCAAACACCAAGATCAAAACATTTTGCAATGGCAACGAAAAGAGGAGTAGAAAAAAGGGCATACATGAGCAACAAGATCGGCGTCAACCACGGGAATTCCATGGGATTTGAAAAGATTCGAAACTGTACTCTTTCCCAACGCTATTCTACCGGTCAATCCTACCATCCTCATTTTCACTGCTCTTCTTGAGATTCTAATTTTGCACTTCTCAGGGTAATGAAATTGATTTAAGAAGGCTGCAGATGGAATGGAACTTCAAAGAAACGCCGTGGCAGGCATCCTATAGTATAAAAAATTATTCTAGTTAGTTTCATAGTTATTAAAGGCGCGCCTGAGGCGCAAAGCGCAGGCCTAGGAGCAAGGTGCAGGCATAGGCGCCTCAGAGCCTCCATGGCAAGGCACTTCACTAAGGCATGTGCCTTAGGGCCTATGCGTGCGCCTTGGGCGAAGCGTAAGGCGCATGTGAAATTGCTGTTATAATATGTATTTTTGAACTGGGCTGAGCTTGGACTTAACTTGTTTTTATAAGCCTTGTTAGTTAAAATGGGTGGGTCTAACTTATTTTATTGGCTTTGTTATTTAAAAAAGTCTTGTTCACTTAACAATTAGGGTTTTTAGAAGGGAAGAAAAGAAAATTTAGGGACAGCAGCTTGAAGATTCATCTCGGAAAAAAAAAAAAACTAAAGAACCCTTTCTGTTTTCTTTTTATCTCTTTCTCCCTGACTTTCAAACTTTCTTTTCTATTATCATCTAAACATCTCCTACTTTTTTTTTCTTTTAGTTATACAACTCTTTTCTTTTTTCTTTTAGTTGGATAGCAGAATTTTTTTCTTTTTTTAATGTAAATTAAGTTAATTTCCTACTTTTTTTGTTTTTTCTATTTTAACATCTTAAATTTTAGAATGTAGTAATATGTTTTTTTTTTTTAACTATAGTAATCTGTTTCAAGTTTAACATCTTAAATTTTAGAATGTAAATTAAATTAATTCATGAAGAAGTGGACATTTAAATTAAATGTAATAATCTGTTTTAACATTAATGTAGTAATGTAAATTAAATTAAATTAAA
>CATIWM010647558.1:0-38012 GCA_949671775.1 Mallotus repandus
TCCCCCTCCACCTCCACCTTCACCTCCACCACCACCACTACTACCTTTACCTCCACCTCTACCTCCACCACCATCACCACCACCACCACTACCGCCGCCACCACCACCACCACCACACCTCCACCTGCACACCTCCACCTCCACCTTCACCTACCTAGCTACCTCCACCACCACCTTCACCTCCACCTCCACCTCTACCTCCATCAACCTCCACCACTACCTCCACCTCCACCACCACCCCCAACCTCCACCTCTACCACCACCACCACAACTACCTCCATTACAGTCTCATGATTTTGAATTGAAATTAATTTAAAACACATCATTTTAATTTTTTTATAAAATAAATAAATTTTAGATCAAACATTATTATATGAATCACAATAATTATTATTATATTTAAAATTTATTATAATAAATTTCATCAAAAAATTATAAAAATATAAAAAAATTGTGAAATAAAAAATAACAAATAAATTATTTTCTATTCTACTGTTTTCTATTTTAGAAAATAGAAAACTGAAAAATAAAAAAAATTGAAAAAGGAAAATAGAAAATATTTTCCAAAACTATACATCTCCTTATAATTTTAAAGTAAAATATTGTATTTCTTAGAATACTCTGAAAAAAAGGGAAAAAAACCAGTAACCAATTACTTCACTAACTAAGACTTCTTGGTCTTGGTGGTTTAGCACTCACCTAAGAAGTGCAATGGTGTGGGTTCAAACCCCATTGATTCCCTCCCTTCTAACAAATATCTAACGTACTAACATGCCTATTATGGACACCCTCGGTTTGAATGGTCTGCGATGAAGGCCCAATGATGAGCAAGTTAAAATTTTGAATGTATGGGGACCCGAAGCCTTCTTTAAAATGGACTCGGAAGCCTAAACCTAGCTCAAAACCCATAACCCAAAGCCTAAACACCTAAGCCCAGGCCCAATTAAGGCCTTATGAAGAGGCGATCCCCTCTTCGCAAGAGGCGACGCCTCTTCAGTAGCCGACATAACTTTGCATTAAATGCATTTTAATGCATTTTGGCCCTATATACCAAAAAGGGACCCATATATCTCCAGCCTGCAAATTTGTGCATAAAAGGATGACTTTCAAGGAAAAAAAAATGGTGTGGAGAAGATAAGAGGGAGTGATGAGAAATCATGGGGAGGATCCTAGTGGATTTTTCTTTGGGAATTGGGAAGAGAAAAAAAAGAACTTAAATAGAAGACTTTAGGGTCTGAAAAAGGGGGAGAAGGTGAGACACTAAGAAAATACACTAGAGAATACGGAGAACAGAAAGAAGCACGCCTTGATAGAAAGGAAGAAAAGAAAAGAGAGTGAAAACGGGTGAAAAACAAGAGCTTAAGTTGATTTTCTTAAAAGGAGATGAGGTTCTCTTACATTCAAAGTCTACAAACCTACAAACCAAGCTCTGATTCATTTAGTAAGAATTACCATTTTTAAGCTTTTCAAGTTCTTGTTTTCATAAAAACTCAACTTATTGGTTTCAATCATTTTTTTTGGGTTTCTAATTTATTAAATGTTATATAAAGGTATGATTTTGTGAAATATTGATGTATTAGGGGTAGATTTATGTGCAGTTTGCATGAAATTTGATTTACTTAGAATTCAAGTAATATGTGAATCGTAGTGTTCCTGGTTAAAAGGAGACGTCGCCCCTTGGTAAGGAGGCGATCGCCTCCTAAACAGGGATCCAAGAGGCAACGCCTCTCCTCAAGTAATGATCAGCTCCTCACCAGAATTTGGTGTGATTCTGCTCTGTCTTTGGAATCCTTTTGATATATTTTCAGTATCTGATACAAACATGTTGCCTAATATCTTTAGTATTGCATACAACTATTATACTTTTATGTATATTTGAATAAATAAACCATGTTTAAATGAGTACTTGTGCCTACTTCATGTGAATTTATTTATTTCCTTTTTATATAAAAAACTGTTTTATTTTGAGATGAAACTAACTCGTGTTTGGTGTAGGTCTCTTTGTGATTTCCAATAAATAAATAATTAGTGAGTTAATTAGTTCTTGAGAGGTTTTATTTAAATTCAGCAATATTGTAATTTTGTAAATTATTGTAATCCCCAATCCCCTCCCCGTTTATTTTGAATGAATGTTTGTAATATTTATTCTTGTTTGTAACCAGTGTAAGGTAATAAGCATGTAAAATGACTAATGTGCAAATTTGTATTAAATTATAAAATTGGAAGCATTTTCAATCCACCCGATAATAAGGAAATAATTGACTAAACAAAGGTAATAAAATATAAAACACACACGGAGGCCAACTGTAAGGTTGGGTGGGCATTCAAAAGCCCATACCCAGTTTTCGAACCCGATCTCTGATGATCGCTTTTAGGTACCTTAGTGGAATATAGTTGTTGTAAAGTGTGTCCTAATTTTCATCTGAGTGGCGACTCCATCTCCAATATGGGCCCCAAGCCCATCTTGTATTTCCTAGTAGGCCCTGAGCTTGCACAATGTCGTGGTCACCAAACACTTGGGCGCGCGATTGATCCCGCCGCTTATAGTGGCATCTCCGTTAGGGATAGAGAAACTAATTCCAGTGTTTCATAAATTATCATCTTTGATTATTTCCTTATTTCCTTTGCATTTTTTGCATTCAATACACATTTTTACACAATGAGCACTCAAGTCCCAAATAACCTGACAATAATATTTGCTTCATTGCATATATTTCACTCAAACCTAGTGGTGAAGTGTTAGATTATTATCACTCACAGCACGTACCTATCCACGTCTCACGGACCCTTGAGTAGGGAGACATAAATGGATATATATAGCTGTGAGAGCCATAACTTGTTACCCCTAACTCAGCTCATGTAATGACTTAGCAACTTCCCCCAGGATTTTTTCCAAATGCATGTGTTTTATGTCATATAGCAATTCTTGCAATAAAATGCAAGCCCATTACAAATGGATTTTATCAAGTTGGGTCTTTCATGCCCACCAAGGCCAATTTGTACACAGCCCATGCCAAGATAGGCCTTTAAATGCCCATCACGGCCCATGGAACATGGACTTGATTTTTATTACAAAGAATTGCTACTTATTTGCCCATCTTGAGAGATTTGTTACATCTATCAATTTTGATGTCCCCTATTGATAATCAAATCCAGGCCAAAAATCCTAAGACAAGAAACTCATCATTAAACAGGCATGTGGGAGAAATAAGGGTGGAGATACCGCTTGAAGAGTTTTGTCTTGTTATGTGTTACATGTAAATGAAATACATCCTTATTTCTTTCTTTAAATTTTAAGGTGAATTTGCATTTCATGCATACATGACATTCATTGTGATTTTCTTAAAAAATGGAAAATAAAAAAAATGAAAAAGGAAAAGAGCATTTTTCTTAGCCATGAACTTCTTCTTGTTTCAAAGCAGATTAAAGGTAAATTTGGCCTGCCAATATCAAGGATCCAATTAAAAAATTGAGACCACTTTACAAAGGAACAGAATGTCAAGACCTTCCAATTTTTATTTCGAATCTTTCAAGAAAGAACTCAGGGATGACCTGAGACAAATGGTCAAAGGCATGTTTGCTGAGATGGTAGGGAAGATGCCCTCTAATGAAAAAGACTCCGAAACTAGAACTATTGTCAGTGAACCATTCAAAAAAAATTGAAGGCACTGGTAGATCCAATTGAGTCAAAATGGATGAAAGATATGAAGTGGCAAGTGGATCAGCTGCAAATTGCAATGAAAAAGCATGGGCTTAATCCTAATTTTGTTGACTTGAATGTGAACTTGGATTTGAAGGAAGAACCATTGCCCCCGAAATATTAATTCCCAAGCATGAAGAAGTACTCTGGCACAGATGATCCTCACTTGCATCTGCAATAATATGTCACATACATGAAGGCCATTGAGTTGTCTAAAGCTCAAATCATCAAACAATTTCCATTATCTTTGGAAGAAGCTGCAAGCAAGTGGTACTACACTTTGGATGTGCATGTTTAGCAAGACTGGAAAGAGCTATGTTCAGCTTTCATTAAATAATATAGGTTGAATTCACAATTTGAAGTATCTCTTTAAGAGTTACAGAACACGACGCAAGGATCAGATGAACCTTTCACAACTTTTTTACTAGATGGAGAGGCAAGCTAGCCCAAATGAAGCACAGACCTGTAGAATCAGACTAGTTAATCATAGCCATAAAAGCATGCATCCCCCCTCTGGCCAACAAACTGAAGGACATGGGCATAAGAGACTTCAAAAAGTTGCACCAATTCGGAGTACAAGTTGAAGTTGATTTGAATTTGAGCACAGATGAATGATGATTATCTTTGAATGCATTTATGTTATAATAATTTAGAACAATGCTTGGCTGCAGCTAATAAAAATGTTTCTCTTAGTTCTAATGAATGTCTGATTGCCTGATTTACATGATTATGAATTTGTTATGATTATGCATGTCATGTTATGCTTGAATGAGAGAGAGAGATAAAAAAAAAAGAAAAAAGAAAAAAAACCACATCAAAAGGACCAAATGTCAAAGTTGACTTTCAATTTTCCTTTGGGGCAGTTTTGACCTTAGCTTCTCCTAAAATGAATTCACCATATTCACCAAGAAAGAAAGAAAGAAAGAAGAGAAAAAGAAAAAGAAAGGAAAAAACATAGAAAGGAAAAAGAAAAGAAAAGAAAAGAAAAATAAACAAAGGAAAAAGAGGTGAAAGGAAGGAAAAAAAGAGAAGAAAAGTTTTTGTGCCCCCTATATTTGAAAAGTCAATTTTGTATAACCCTTCAAAAGTCCTCATAATGTCAAACTCAAAACCCCAATCCTAAAATTTCCACCAAATGTGAGCTGAAAAATAGTTAGTCAGAAAACCCACAAAGAGCTGATCAATAACAAGCGTAATGTAGCATGCATGGTTGTAACGAAAGAGTAGTCATTTAAAATGGGCATGATTTATGTTAGCACATGAAGTGTTAAACCTGAATTTTATCGAATAATCATCAACTTGGCAACAATCAATGGTGCAGATGACATCAACGTCCGACAATCAGCAACAAAAGTGATCAGCAGCTGAAATGGCAATATGGACATCCAGTATGATGAAACAATGGTTAATCATCAGCATGAATTTACAACCACCAACAATAAATTAACCATGTTTAAATTAGTACTTGTACCTACTTCATGTGAATTTATTTATTTCCTTTTTATATAAAAAAAACTGTTTATTTTGAGACAAAACTAGCCCGTGTTTGGTGTAGGTCTTTTTGTGATTTTCAATTACTAAATAGTTAGTGAGTTAATTAGTTTTTGAGAGGTTTTATTTGAATTCAGCATTATTGTAATTTTTTAAATTATTGTAATCTCTAATCCCTATTCTCATCCCTGTTTGTTTTAAATGAATGTTAGTAATATTTATTTTTATTTGTAACCAGTGCAAGGTAATAAGCATGCAAATTGATTAATGTGCAAATTTGGATTAAGCCATAAAATTGGAAGCATTTGCAATCCACCTGATAATAAAGAAATAATCGAATAATCAAAGGTAATAAAATACAAAACACACACGGAGGCCAACCGTAAGGTTGGGTGGGTATTCAAAAGACTATACCCAGTTTCCGAACTTGATCTCTGATAACGACTTCTGAGTACCTCCATGAAATTTAGTTGTTGTAAAGTGTGTCCCGATTTTTATCTGGGTGACGATTCCATCTCCAATATGAACCCCTATCCTATCTTGTATTTTTTAGCAGACTCTAAACTTACACAGTATCGTGATCGCCAAATATTTAGGTGCGCGATTGACCCCTTGCCTACACCTATTAAAAAAAATTATCTGGACATAGCTATTAGTACAAAATGATTCATCATATACGGCTTTACTAGCCAACAGTTCGAGTTTATTATTACTCCACCAGCACCTGTACACATCCAAAAACAAAATAATTCATCATATACGGCATTTCTAGACAATTGTTCGAGGTTATTAATACTCCACGGGCATCGGTACGAGTTCATTATCACCACAAATCCGTAGGATATGATCAGAGCCACAAGTTACATCAAATTAAATGCAGCCAATGGTTTATCATCAGATCGAAATATGCATAAATTACCAATGATCTCTAGTTCAAATGATAAAGGTGAGACATTCATTTTAAAGAAATCATAAGTTTAATTTTTAAAGTACATATATTATGGTTCTTAATTTAATGTATTATCAGGTAAGATATTTCTCACATTCTATATATCTAACTAATATAACAGTATTATTATTATTACTATTATATTAGTTAGATAAATAGATAGACATGATAAGTATGTAGAGTGTGTGTTCGGTTATAATATATAGTTGTTAAAGAAATATGCATAAATTTGTGGTTTAACTTAAATCGTAAGAGCCTTTCTTTTTTTTAGTAAGAGATTTTAAATTTAATTTTTGTTCTTTTCATTAGATATATAAGATCCATTTATAGTAATAACGGTATACAAAAATATATTTAAATATTAACTATTTTCTCTTTGTTTCTGTGATATTGAAAATCCGTCTTAAGATGAAGAAAAAAATTTTAAGCCAATAGTCTAGCTAATTAATTCCAGTCCATATATTATGTATATCAAAGGAAAAAAAAAAGGATTTTGTCAAAAGGGGTGTGGATGGAACTTTATTTACTTGTCTTTGTTCTTGTAAAGTTGGTCCCATTCGAAAATTGGCATCAGATGATGAATGACAATTTTTTTTACTATTATTAATGAAGGCAGTATAATATATATATATATTTTTTTCACAAAACAAGTAGTTAATTATCAACATCACAAGGGGAAGAGATAGAAGGTAAGGGGTTCAATTTCTAATCTCCTCAAATTGGATGTCCACACCTTTTGCCACTTAAACTACTCGTGAGAGACAGTATAATATATGTTTCAAGGAGAAGAAGACAACTTTTTTCTTTAAAAAATTCTTGATATGGTTTATCCAGTTTTCAAAATTTTCTTGATAATTTGTAAAATGGGTTTCGCTATACCTATTAGTTCGCTGAAAATGCTGGAATCTACCATTCGAAATCCAAGTTTCTCTAAGTTTGGCTCTTTCATTGACCAAATTGGATCTCCTCTTAATACGACACCGATATACCGATGTGTTTATGACTTCTTTTTCTTTATTTACTGTTGTTTTCTTCTTCTTTTCTCTGTTAATGTATCTCATCAGAGTAAGATTTATTGGTAGAATTTTTATTTGTTGTAAAAATTTTACTTTCTTTCTTGTAAATTGCCCTTTTTAATAATAATTTTTAGTTGACCAAAAATATATTATAAACATGAGTATTATATTGAAATTTGCAAATAAACCCATTATTTGGCCCTTGGTTTTCAAATTTTATTTTATTAAATTTGTTAAAATTTTATTTAATTTTATTTAGCCTTTTTGGTATTATTTATATTTGACAAAACCTTTGTACAGTTATTTTTTAAATAAATTTATTTTGATATTAAAAATAAAATAATTATAAGATTTAATTACTATTTACCCTCTCTATTTTACCATATTATACTATTTGCTCTTTGATATCAAAAGTTATATTTTTATTATTTTAATATTATACTATTTACTTTTTTTGTTAAAATTTTGTATTGACTTATCGTTAACTAAAATAAAATTATTAAAATTACCTTTAATGTAGAAATTAGTTACCATTTTTCCCCTTTATACTATTGCCCTTTAATATTTAAAAATTATATTTTCCATTGTTAAACTAAATTTTTTCAGAAATTATGTTATCATTAATTAATCATAAAATTATGACTATACCCGTTACTAAAATATAAATATCTACTTTTATTTAATTTTTAATCTTGTCTAATAGAATATAAACTCTAGTTTTTTTTTTTTTTTTGAACACTAAATATAAACTCTGGTTTAGTTGACTGATTAATAGAGAAAAATTTATGCTGCTGATTGCTGCTGCTGTATTATGCTGCTACTGCTGTGCTATACATGATTCCAGCTGGTCATCCTTGAATCACAAAGCTGATGAACTGATGATCACATCATCAAATAGTTTATATTCTTCAGGGCATAAACACAGTAGAGTTTCCTTTGTAACTAATATGTTCATATGTGTCATTCTGTGATTGGTTAGTTAGATCAGTGTTGTTTGTTTATATAAAAAATCAACAACCTATAAAGTGTGTCATTTTCTCTTTATTCAAGTTGTCATAGTCAAACTCCTAATTAATTAATTAATTAATTATTATTTTTCACGAATAG
The DNA here is from genome assembly GCA_949671775.1 of Mallotus repandus. NCBI lineage: Eukaryota > Viridiplantae > Streptophyta > Magnoliopsida > Malpighiales > Euphorbiaceae > Mallotus > Mallotus repandus. The sequence continues at coordinate 8,264 of CATIWM010647558.1, forward strand.
TTCAAATAGTAAAATGTATAGATATTATGTTGAGGGGAGCATAATTCGAACCGTACTCTCCTTTATTTTTTTTGTAGTGTTGAAATTTTTTTTTTTTTATAATCTTATAGTGTTGGAAATTAACTATCTCTATTAATTGTTAAAAAAATAATTAATAATTATTCATTTTTAATTTTAAATAAAGAATAAGATTTATATTCTTCAAATGTTAAGATATAAATAGTATAATACGATAAAATAGAGACAAAAATAGTAGTAAACTCTAATCTATATAAATATATAAAAACTAAGTAAAAGAATTGTGCCAAGTCATGATATTAATGTCATATAGTGTCACGTGTCACTTTCTATGATTCATACGTGTTCTTCATTGTTGTTGCATTATTATGAGGTTGGGTTTCACTCTTCGGTGTTTTGCATTTAGTTACAAAATTATAAAGTATTGAAAAATCAAGGGTTTTGAAACAGATTCAAGCTCTTCATTACACTCTAGGTTTCAGTTACAAAATTATAAAGTATTGGAAAATCAAGGGTTTTGAAACAGATTCAAGCTCTTCATTACACTCTAGGTTTCCCATCTCTCTACATTCCTTTTTTTTTTCCCCTAATTCCATGGTTATAAGGCAGAGGTTAGGGTTGTTTTTCTTCTTCCCTCTTTTTCTCTTCAACTATGTTTTATATGGTTTGTGCATATTTGTTTTTATGATTTCTTGATTTTGTTTGATCTCTTGACTTCAATTTGTGCATGGGCGATTTTTGGTGGTTGGTCAAGTTTGGTTCTTGAGCCAAAAGGGACAAAATTTGAATCATTAAAACTCAATATAATTTGAATCATTGAAACTCAATAGAATTTGAATGTAGGCCATCTTGCATCTGGGTTCTATTAAAATTTAATACCCTTTTGGTAATTTGGCTCAATTTTACACCTTTAGGCATCAGTGAGGGATAACATAGAAATCGAGATACAATCATCAAAGAATTAATGCCTTTTATGTTCATAATTTTTAACATTGTGCTATGTTTTGGTATAAAATCAGTCCATTGTGGTTTGTAGAGCTCCAATTCGAATTTTTACATTGAATGACAATACTGTATGTACATTCTCTTCCGTCTTTTAGTATGAAATGTTTATGGAAAAATATTTTCCTTCATAAATGACTAATTTCTGTCTTTTATGATTGCAGGTACCCAGCGGCAAAGAGCGGAGCCAATCATTATGCAAAGGAGATAAAGAGAGAACAAGAAGAGATCATAGCAGTTTGGGACACAAGTGTTTTTTCTTCCCTATATATATATATTAGAGAGTTTGGAATAGAGCCAAATGAATATGGACCCGTTGTTAATGCTTTTATTAAAAAAACCCAAAGCCTGGCATGATTTCATGATGAAATAAGTGATCTACCCATCTATACAATGCAATGTCATTTGCATTGATACAAAAATGACTGTCACCTAATTCTTAGCTTCACCTTAAATCCATTCTTTGATGTTTTTATTTTATCAAATTTTTTACTTTTCTTATTCTTTATTTCAACCTTATGCCAATTAGTTGAAACTTTTTCTATTTATATTGACCAATGGTAAGGCCATTCACTTGGGTATCTTCTTTTTTACTCAAACTTTCTGATGTTTGGAGAGTCTAAAAGTTCAAGAATTTTGAATTGAAATGTATTATATTCAGTCAATTCTCACCCATAGTTGCTAGAATTCATTTCTTTCAACTTAGAAGAAATAAAATGAAATGAAATCATTCAAAAGATGACATGATTTTGCAAGAATTTAATTAAATTGTTCCAAACAAGGTCTAATTTTATCTGGATTTTTTTTTGGGTGGGTGGGTATATGTAGGATTATGTGCATAATATTTTTTGTTTCTGACCTTGCTTTCTATTAGGGTTGATTAGTGTCGTATGAGGATGGGCTTGCTTCTTACTGGTGTACGGGACGAGGTATGTTCCCTTTTTTTAACCAAATGTAATGTATGTTGTGGTTGTGTTTTGATTTTTATTATGAGTAGCATTTGTTGTTTATTCTTTGATTGGTGTAGATTCTAATTTCTAGCTGAACAATTACCAAAGTAATTTTGTATTATTCATTGGATTGAGTGTTGGATTTGATGATTTCATTTAGTTAGAATGATAACATTGGAGTGACCACCATTGCACCAGAATTGAATTCTTGCATTGTCTTGGGTAGTACAAGCAATTTGTATTTTAAATTTTCTGTTGGATGAATATTCTCTGTAGTGTTTGGATCTTGGCATCCAATTACTTTTTTTTAAAAAAAATCAATACCTAATTTCTTGACTAGACTGATATGAATGGAACTCTTAAAGAACTAAATTCTATTGAATTGTTATTATCTCATCAGTTTTCATTTTTTTTTTTTTTGCAAACATGGCCCTAAAGATATTATTTTGTTGACTGATTTGGAGGTGACACAAGTTAACCAAATCATGATACATGATATAAACATAGTATGGGGATTCAAAATGTAAATACAGATTGTAGACATAACATGTTATATTTACATATAATGCATTTGTTTGTGTTTATCTATTGTGTGCTTGGAGGTTTTTTTTTAATGATAATCCTAATTACACACTAAGAGGGAAATAACTCCTAAATTTGGGAATTGCACATCATAAAGTACTCTTTTGTTTCTGTGCATTTGCATTCTTATGTTTCATTAAGGTGAATGTTTATCTTGGTCCCTAAAATTTGAGGTCTACTCAATGCCTTCTTGGCATAATAGATGTTGGGATATATTTATGCATCAGCAAATCCATTTTTGGGTTGGAAAGATGTGAACAAAATAAAAAAGGATTAGTGTTTCCGGATGAATTTGATACCTTTTTCTTTGCTGCTCTACAACTTCTAGATGATGCTTTTTTTAAATTGGTGCGATTGAGCTCTTTTTCTGATAGCTTATGCTCCATTATAGGAAGGTTCAAACACACCTGATATGTGTCAATCAGTAGATGTTGCATCTTATGTACTTAATTTTCATTGTTTGAATAGCAGGACCTAAGAAAAGCAATGGTTATATAATGGTTAGTGCAAATGGCAATAATTTTGCCACTTTAACTAAATAAATTCTTAGGAACTCTTTAAGTAATTAGTAATCCATTCTCATATTTTTCTTTCTTTCAGATGTTCAAATTATTGTAGTCTGTTACTTTCAAGTCAAGATTTTTTAATGTATTTTTCTTTGTATATTGTAACTAAATCCCTTATGCTACAGATATGCAATGTCATCGCTTTGGTTTTCTTAGTTATTGGATGCAAGTCTGAACTGTGATTTGGAGAAGCCATAGTGCACTAACTATTGCCATTGCTTACATTTTGGGTGGCTTAGTGCCTCTCATTCCTTACATGTTTATTGGAAGAGCTCAATATGTTGCTGTTACATTTGTTATCTTAACCTTAATGGTGGCATTGCTGCTTTTGGCTACTCTAATGGATAATTTTTACTGAATTTTTAAGCAGATATAATGATAGTACATTTTGGAGTTGTATATATAGAACTAAAGCTCAATCTCTTCTTAATCTCGAAGTACTAAACTCAATCTCAATCTCTTATATCAATATCATTATCTCTTACGCACTTCATTTTACTATTTTGACATTATATTCGATATTATTAACTAACAACTTTATATAACAAACATATACGAGCACAAATTTTTTTAATTTAAAAATATCTTCAATACTGAATAAAAATTACAAAATTTATTCGAGTATCACCCAAATTTACAAAATTTATTGAAGTGTTCAGAATTTTTTAAGATCAATTATAATAATAAATAGCTAATTAATTATAAAGTTATTGAAGTTTTTAGATTGTTTTTTGGTTATGCACTCTAATTGAAGTTAGTTAGAGAAATACAATTTTGCTAAAAGTTTGTCTATATATATATATAATTGGTTTATTTATATTTTAAAATATTAATATAATTATTAAAAAATAAAAATATTAAATTAGCACGGGCTATTGACTAGTTATAATAAATAACTAACACCCTCAGATGGGAGTGGCTCCCTTAAGTTCGCATTTTCTCAAATAACGCTCTTAAATTAAAGACAATTCACTTAAAATTAATGGAATGGTTATTAATATTTTAAAACAAAAACATAAAAAATTAGTATGAGAATGAACATATTTATTTATCTTTAATTAAAAACAATACTTTTAATTAAATGAATATATTATGTTAGTGTATCAGTTTTACAACAAAAAAAATAGTCATATATATTAATATAAATATATTAAAACATATATATGACTTAGTTGTTGAGAGACATTCGCCGTCTTTGTGGTCATGTTCGGGTCGAATCGGATTAGTAAGAATCTAGTGAGCTATGAATATCAGTGGTTCAGAAAAAAAAATATTTAAGTAATTAAATTAACTTTTTCTTTTGAAGGAGTAATTAAATTAACTTTTAAGGAGGTGTTAATTATCTATAAGTAATTAAAAGTAGATTTGAGTCCAGCCACAGAAGTCCATCTTTCACATATAAAAGGTTCCTGAAAATGTTTGTTTGTTTGTTTTCCCTATAAATAGCTGCTATATATATCCTATCAGAATCTATCTTCAAATAATACAGCAAACTAAAGAACACACTTTTAGTTTCTTCTGCCATGGAAACACAAAAAAGCCCAACAGTAGTGTTCAAGGTTCACAGGCGAGAACCTGAACTAATCTCGCCGGCTAAGCCCACCCCATATGAGTTCAAGCCATTATCGGACATAGATGACCAAGAAAGTCTCCGGTTTCATATTCCTTTAGCGCAAGTTTATCGTCAGGACCCTTCAATGCAAGGAAAAGACCCTGTGAAGGTGATAAGAGATGCACTTGCTAAAACACTAGTGTTTTACTATCCATTTGCTGGTAGGCTTAGAGAATGGCCTAACCGTAAGCTTGTGGTGGAGTGCACCAGCGAAGGTGCCTTGTTTATCGAGGCTGATGCTGATGATACTCTTGAGCAATGTGGTGATGCACTTCAACCTCCATTTCCGTTGTTGGATGAGCTCCTTTTTGATGTCCCTGGCTCTAGTGGTGTCACTAATTGCCCTTTGCTGCTTATTCAGGTACTTAAGTAAACTTTATACTCTTCTATTTGGTTATTGATTCTGATTTCTGACACTTTTGAAATAAACAACTTCATTTTATATTTTACTTGACTGATCAGTCAATTAAATAATAAGATCTATTGGTGAAAATTGAAATTTTTTTATTTATTTTTAATATATTATCTCATAATCAGATTTATAATATATATTTTAAATAATTTATATTTGATCAGTAAAAATGAAATTTATATTTCTATATTACAAATTTAATCATTGGTTACGCTACAAGCAAAATACACAACAATTTTTTATAAAAACATTTGTAGTTTGTTGGCATCATTAATAAATTTTCCAAATTTCAAGAAAAATTGTACCTATGTGATTAATGTTTCTTCAATTTTAGTAAAATTTAGAGTATTGAATCTTTCAGTTCAAAAAGAAAAGAATATTGAATCTCATTTCGAAATATCTGAAATAACCATAATGACTTTTGACATGTTGAAGCTGAAAAAATAGGCTTTTATTTTTAACCAGTCTTGCATTTTAAAGTGGTTGAAAATACCATATGTTGATTTAAGTGGTATGAAAGTTACATTTTGGTAAAGCTTTCAGGTTTGCGTGCGAAAATTTTATTCCGTGTAATTCTACCTAATTTGAATTCTAAAATAGTATATGAAAGACATTAATTAAATGAAGAAAAAAGTGGTTGAAAATATTTAATCAACAATGAGAATTTTCAACCTCTCGTACTTTTCCCACATCAAATTTTAAATGAGATAATAGAGGTCATATTCCTGATAGGGAAATTTCGTATGTACATATCGAATATATCTTAACAATGAATGTGAGAGATTTGTATGTTACATATGTTGCCATTGAATATAGTACACCTTAAATAGATAGATAAGAGTTTACTTTTGCTATTTTGGTGTTTGAACAATTTATTTTACAATTAAATTTTTGAATTTGTAAAAAAATTATAAATTGGAGTCTTGAACAATTTTTTTTTTTTACAATTAAGTTTCTGAACTTACAAAAAAAACTATAAATTGTTGTCCCTAACAGGTTTTACAACTTAAATGACTTATATGTCTTATTTTAAGCAGTAAATTAATTTAAGTACCATTTTTTTAATATTAAATTCATTTTTTATTTTTTATTTAAAAAATTATTTTTCACTTATATATTTTAAATTTTAAGAAATATATTGAATATTATTAAAATAAAATAAAAAAACTAAAACTATTATTATTGAAAAGTAAAATAAAAATATTAAATTTATTTTTAAATTTACTAGAAAGAATGAAAAGAAAAATAAAATTTAATTAAAATAAAAATACAAATAAAATTTTATTTATTATAATAAAAGATAAAATAAAATAAAATTTTAATGAATAAAAATTTTATTTAACTAAAATTATGAATAAAAAAATTAAATTTAACCACTGTAATTAATAAAATAAAAAGAAAAAAGAACCAATAATTAATCTTTTCAGTTTGGTATGATAAATAAAAATGCCTTTTCATTTCTAATAATTTTTAAAAATAATTAAAATAAAAAAACATAAAGTTTAATATAAAAGAAGAATATTTAAGTCAATTTACTATTTAAAATAAGATACTTTAATATGTAAAACCTATTAGAGACACCATTTTTTTAAAAAAATTATATGTTCAATTAAACACCTAATTGTAAAAAAAAAAAATTATTCGAACACCAAAATAGCAAAAGTGAAAAGGTTCAAAAACCATTTATGTATTTATCCCTTAGGGAAAAATAATAGTTCTATCCTTAACTTTGGTCAATTATCAATCGATTCATACTTTTAACTTCATTTCAATTAACTCCTTCAACTTTACAAATTGTACCAATTTTAATTAAAGGATCTAATTGTATTTTCAAAAATTACCTTTTAAATTCCTACAAAATAAATTCGACATTTATTAAATTTTTTTCATCCTCCTTTTCTTACAAAAATAAATAAAATGTAAAAAATTAATTTCTAAATATTTTTGTAAATTTTTAACTTTTTCACTAAAATCTAATTACTTTACAATTTACTTTTCAACTTTAATTTCAGCTATTTTATTTAAAAATGTTTCAACTGTTTTTCAACTTTCAATTTACTATTTTTTCAGTATATATATATATATAAAATCTTAATAAAAAATAAAAAAAAAATTATTGCAATAACTTTTTAACTTCTCATTTTTATATTTCATTAAATTGTAGTTTTAATTTATTAAAATTATTTAATTAATCATTTTAAAATATACATATTATTTATAGTTTGTGCAAAACACCGATTCACAACTAGTATGTATAAAATGCAAAGCTCCAAAGTTATTAAGTTAAAGAAGTTTTTAATTTATTATAATTATTTATTTTAATATATATATATATATATATATATATATATATTGTTGTCCGCGCAAAGTGTAAATTCACAACTAATTAGATTTTTAACTGACATCATTAGATTGTACAATAGGAGTAATTTTCTACTTTTAAATCAGGTGGAAATATATTTTAAAAATGACAGTAAAATTTGAATTCTAAATTAATTACAGGATGTCCTTAGAGAGGAGTGACCACTTGACTCCTTTATTAACTTAACAGCTATAAATTTTTTTTAATTAATAAGGAGATCATATGACCTAAGCATTAATGGACTAAAGATGCAATTGAAAAAGTGTTAGTACTGGACTACTTTCTCACCAACTTAACATCTAAAGGCTTATGTATTGAGTTATTAAAATTCACAATATTTTCTCATAAAAAATATAAAAAATTAAACACATATTTTATTTTATGTAAAATACTCTAATTCTATTATATCTAAAACATAACCCTTCTTTTCCATAAAAAATTATGTCTTTTATTTTGACTAAAACATCTTTTTTTCAACTATTTTCTATTTTTTCTTTTATTTTATTTATTCAGTTATTATTATTAGGGAAAAGCATCTAGTCTATCCTCAACATTGGAACATTTGCCAATTTAATCATATTTTCAAAGTTATTTCAATTTTCTCCTTCAACTTTTTGATTTGTGCCAATTCTATCCAAACAGCAATGGGCATGAGATAGAGCTGAGGTGGCATCCCTATGTGGCATAAGAGCATTTGACATGGCAAAAAACCATCTTATGTGGCCATCTCACCTGGTCAATTATATCATCAACTTTTCGAGTTGTGCCAAATCTATCCAAACGACAAATAAATTTTGAGATTTTTTAAAATTATGTTCTTAATTGTTTAATTATGAATATAAAGACTCTTTAGTTATAATTGAAAAATTAAATTAATTGACTCAATTTAGTTTTTAGTGTTGAATTATGATAATAAATTATTTTCTTTTAAAAATAAAATAAAATTAAAAATTAATTTGAATTTTAATATTGTAAATATTTTTTTAAGGATTAAATATAAAAATAAATAAATAATAAAGGAATCTTTAGTAATTAAAAAAGAGAGAGAGAGGGCTGTCCCGCCATTTACAATGTCAAAATGGCTTTCTAGCCATTGAAAATGGCAAGATACCTATGTGACAACCATTTTTTGCTTTTTTTTTTTTTTGGAGAAATGAAAAAAAAAAGTTTATATTTTTTATTTCACCATTTGAAAGTTGAAATATTTTTTTCTAATAAATCACCAAAAATTGAATATTTGTGTTAAAATAACCATAAGTTTAAAAGTAATTTATTTTTTACCTTAAAAGAAATAAATCTACTGATAGCTCTTAATTTATCTAGGCATAACATGTGTTTCTTGATATAATTTTTTATGTTTAAAGCGAACTTTAATTTTTTTTAATAGAGAAGTTATATGACTTAAATATTAATGGACTTCTCTATTAAAAAAAATTAGGTCATATATTTATACAACAAACTTTTTTTTCTCATTTCTCCAAAAAAAAAAAGTAAAAAGTGGTTGTCACATGGGCATCTTGCTATTTTGCCATTGTAAATGGCGGGAGGCCTCTCTCCTTTTTTTTAATTACTAAAGATTCCTTTATTATTTATTTATTTTTATATTTAATCCTTAAAAAATATTTACAATATTAAAATTCAAATTAATTTTTAATTTTGTTTTATTTTTAAAAAAAAATTATTATCATAATTCAACACTAAAAACTAAATTGAGTCAATTAATTTTAATTTTTCAATTATAACTAAATAGTCTTTATATGCATAACTAAACAATTATGAACATAATTTTAAAAAATCTCAAAATTTATTTGTCGTCTGGATAGATTTGATACAACTCAAAAAATTGAGGATAGAATTGATCAGGTGAGATGGCCACATAAGACGTTTTTTTGCCATGTCAGATGCTCTTATGTCATGTCAGACGCTCTTATACCATGTAGGAATGCCACATCAGTTGTGCCTTATGCCCATTGCCGTTTGGATAGAATTGGCACAAATTAGAAAATTGGAGAAGCAAATTGAAATAACTTTGAAAATAAGATTAAATTGACAAATGGTCCAAAATTGAGAATAGACGAAATGTTTTCCCTTATTATTACTATATATATATATATATAATAAAAGAATAGTAAAATAACATTATTGCAATAACTTTTTATGTTCTCATTTTTATATTTCATTAAAATGTAGTTTTAATTTATTTAAATTATTTAATAAATTATTTTAAAATATGCATTTTATTTATAATTGTTGTGCTCAGCTCCAAAGTTATTAAGTTAAAAACGTTTTTAATTTATCATAATTATTTATTTAATTATATATAGTCCGCGCAAAACGTGAATTCACAAGTAATTAGGTTTTTAACTGGCATTGTTGGATTGTATAATTGGAGTAATTTTCTACTTTTAGATCAGGTGGAAATATATTTTAAAAATCAACAATAGTAAAATTTTAACCTTACATTTCATGATGTTTTTAAAGAGGAGTCACTTGACTACTAATTCACTAGTTTAACACCTATAATCTTTTTTTTTTTTAATAAGGATGTCATATGATCTAACCTAAATATTAATATCACATTTTGGATGTTTTAATGAAAATTTTAATAGGCTAGTATTAAATGTCAGTATTAAAATTTAGAATTCTGAAGAGAGGACAAGTATAAGTAAGCCAAAACTTATAGGTAATCAATCTCTGCCGCTTTGTTATTAAATTTAAATTTTCAGGTAACCCAATTCAAGTGTGGTGGTTTTATGTTCGGCCTTAGATACAACCACACAATGAGCGACGGTCCTGGTATAGGCCAGTTCATGGCAGCACTCGGGGAAATGGCCCGTGGAGAACAGTCCCCTTCTGTGCTGCCGGTGTGGGAAAGAGAGGTCGTCCTTTGCGCTAGAAATCCACCATATACAACATGCACACACAGGGAATATGATGACTTTACCACAAAGGTTCCATTTCCACTCGATGACTTGGTTCAACGAGCATTCTTTTTTGGACCTTCAGAAATATCGGCTTTGAGAAGAATTGTGCCTCCTCATCTCCGCCATTGCACCACTACCTTCGAAATATTAACCGCGTGCCTCTGGAAATCTCGTACCATTGCGCTCCAACCGGACCATGAACAAGATATGAGAATGATATGTCTTATAAATTCACGCGGAAAGTTTAATCCTCCAATAATACCTGAAGGGTATTATGGCAATGGATTTGTGCTCGCAACTACGGTAGCAACTGCTGGAGATGTCATAAAAAATCCAGTGAGTTATGCGCTGGAACTAATTAAAAGGGTTAAATCCGAAACAACTAGAGAGTATGTGCAATCTGTTGCAGATACTCTGGTGATTAAAGGAAGGCCTCTGTTTCCAATGGAGGGGACGTATATAATTTCCGATGTGAGACATGCAGGATTTAGAGACGTGGATTTTGGATGGGGTAAAGCTATCTATGGCGGTATTGCTAGAGCCATTCCTATATTGGCTAGCTTTATTGTATCATTTGAAAATAAGAAAGGTGAAAATGGATACATAGTACTAATATGCTTGCCAGCACAAGTGATGGAGAGATTTGACAAGGAGTTGAAAATTCTGTTGCAGGAAGAACTACCCAATTAATGGAGAAATTATATTGATTAGAAACCATAATTCCGACTCAAACACTGAGGTGGAAATGGCAAGTTGATTACCTTGTCATGGTATGCAATTCTGTGACTTATTGTGTCGTAATGTTATGGTTTGCAACTTATATATGTAATAAAACTGTAGTATGATTTTTCGGTGCCTGAACCATTAGGGATTGAATGAGTGACAGATTGCTTGTATATTATGTGTCCTTTCTATTGAAAAATGGCAAGTACCCAAATACTATGACAAGTTTAGTAAGTATCATCATTATCTTTGTGTCTTGCTTGAGTTCATTCATGCTGTTTAGTACTTCATATCAAAAATAGCATACTTTTGTCCCCCTATCTGTTTTTCTTTTGAATGTTTTTTCTAAAAAGAATATAAACAGCTGCTATCTAAATACTTAATGCCTTCCAAACTCAACGTCTAGCTTTGTCTCTATTGCGCACAAAAATAATTAAAGTGTAAATTAAACACAAAAGAATAATGACAAAATAAAGAAGTAAGAAATAACATAATAATTTATGTGGAAACCCTTAAGATGGGAAAAAATCATAAAAGAGGATTTCATTATGTTGTAAAAGATCATACAAATGAATATTACGGTGGCTCGCAAAAATAAGTGATATGTGTCAAACTCTAAAAATAGATATTTATACATTTAAGGTACAAATGGAGACAAAATAAGCAGAAAAATAGTTTCACAAATTGAGGTTGACCACATTGTGTATCACACGGCCGTGTCATGACCCATGTGCGCTTCTGGAACTCAAACTCCTTTATATGCGTTCTGCAATCTGTGTCTCGGGCGATGCTCACTACATAACAAAATGACAGATCCCGACACAGCGACCAACACGCACATGTCTCAAGCCATGTTCATCACTAGATAAAATGAAAGATTCCAATATGGGCACTAGCCTGCTCGTGCCTTAGGCCGTGCCTCATTGGACGAAGACATGCATCTCAATATGGTTGCAGACATGACTATTCAACGATCCAAAACCACAAAACCAACTAATTCTCCAATCAATTCACATCACAAACTCAACAGGACCTGATTAAAAAACTTATGTTTTGCAGGTCCATAAAGTATAGGATTCGAATTTCATCGTCGCTTGATTTTAAAGAAAAAGACTATCTCTTATTGTGTAGTCCACTAATAATTATGTCGTATAACCTCCCCATTAATAAAAAAAAAAATAGTATTGGAGCTTTGTTTTATTGGTGCTTTGATTGGTTTGAGGATGAAGAAGGAAATTATACAACAATGGCTTCAAAAGATTAGAGTTTTGAGCTTGTAAGGGGAAAGACAAGAAGAAATGGCGAAAAAAATAATTCTACTAAAAAAGAAAAGAAAATATGAAATTTGAAAAAAAAAAAAAGATACTTATTAATCTTTGTAATTGCCACGACCGAATCTGCTTATAATAAAAAAACCCCACAAGTATTAATGGAAGACAGAAGGGTTAATGGATGGGTTTTGCTGTGGTTGTTGGCATTGGACACAGGCAGAATTGGGTGGAGAATGGAAGAATTGGCGGTGGCAGAGGGATGGGGATGGGAGAGGTCGATGCTAATGGGGCTGTACATATGCAGCAGTGGTGGTTTCTGGTTCTTTTGTTAGTATAGTTTGAATGATATTTACTAAGGGTCTATTTGGTTCAGTTGTTTATAGCAGCTGATAGCGATTACGGATAGTTGTTAGTTGATAAATATGAACTATTTGGTAAAATTTTGTTAGATGTTGTTGGCATGTCAAATGACAATTAAAAATATAATTTATTTGTAAATGCAATTTCATATATTTCTTATAATATTTTTAGTTATGTAAATTATTTAAAAATAATATATAGTAATAAATAATAATTTATTATCTTTGATTTATATATTATTAAAATAATTAATAGAAATTATTTAAAAATGAATATTAAAATATAAATATTATTGTATAATTTTTTTGAAAAATAATTGTAGGTGTAAATATTGTAATTATTCAATTATTATTTATAATTTAAAATGATATTATTTAATTATGAACTATAAAAAATTAATTATATACACTTAATTTAAATGAAGTTATTTATTATTAATTATTTTTAATAAGAGTAAAGTAGTCTAAATAAAAAATAAATACAAATAAACTATCAGTTGCTGGGAGTTTATCAAATTCAAAGTTGTTTAAAATAAAAACAGTTATCAGCTACTAATTTTGAAATTTTACCAAACATTTGAATTGTAACTGATTGAGGAAAAGCCTCTATCATCAGTTAAACCAAATGCCCTTATAGAGAATAAATGAGACATGAGATGCTAATGTGGTACTCATGTCTGATTCAATTTAAGCAGGAAATTTAATTAAACGAAGCTCTGCTACATATACTTCCATATCGGCTCCACATCATCTTTATCAGCTAAAAAAAATAATGTTAAGAATTTTTATGAGATTAAAAAGATTTAAAAAAAATTTTCCTTCAAAAAACAGATTTAAAAATTTTAAGTGATAAAATGAATATTTAGATTTTTTTTTTGAACCAAAAATGAATATCAGATAGTACAATGGCATGAGTTGGCGTCTTTCTTATAATTTTTCGCATAGTATGTTAATTTTAACATCTTCCAAATAAAGGCTTTAGTGGCAATTTACCCCTAAATTTTCATAGAAGGTGCAAGTTTCTCTAAAATTAATTTTCTAGTCTATTTACCCCATATATTTTTATTTTTGGGCAATTAACCCCGCAATTAAGAGAGTATGTTACACATTCTCGAAGCAGCAAGGAAGCCACTTATAAAAATATCAGAATATTATTAAAATATTTTTCTAATTTTTCCTTTGTATTAAGAAGATTACAGTGCCTAATCTGTCTAAGACGGATGATAAAATATCATGTCATGAAGTCAAGGCACTTGATTGAAAGCAGAGTTCGATCCCCCAAATCTACCTTGTTCTCTCATTCTAGACTTAGCCATCTAGGCTAGTTGTTAAAAAAAAATAGAGTAACTATATATATATATATAACCAAAAAATCTAAAGATGGCATAAGATTTAAGAAAAATAAACTGCCATTATATTGTTTGAAAAAAATACTAATGTACAATTATCTTTTGATCATAGCGTTCAGATATCATTTATTTAAATTATTTTTGAATAATCATTTTAATTTTCTTTGTTGCTTTTATTCCTTTTCTTTTATTAGGATTTAAAATTTTCTCTTTGTTCTTTTCGATTCTTTTCCTTTAATCAATATCCTTTTGGATCAGTTGAAGATCATTGATATCAACATTGGAATAATCATGTCACTATTTTTTTCAGTAAAATTTTTTTTTAAAAATGAAGATACAAATTTAGTCGATGAAAAGCAAAAGCAAACTTCAAAAGGAGTATTAAGGGTTTGGATCCAAAATCTGCAAATTTGGCCAAAACATTTACAGCCATTAATTACCATTTTTCTTGCTTGAGATGAGGATGGCTTAAGAGGAGAATTTTCCAACTAACGCAAGACTGGAGGCAACATGAGATGGAAGGCAAAAAGAATAACTGCAAACTCTTTATCAACAACAGCTCCTACCTAGGGTCTTTAACCTGAAGGCAATACACAAATCCACAGGCTTCTTGATTTTACTAACAAATTACAACTTTAGTCCTTTTATTTTTAAAAATTATAATATAATTTATATTTTGGTTTTAAATTTTATTTATTAATAAAATATTAATGAAAATTTTAAATTTATTTATTAATAAAATAATAATATAAATATTTTTAATAACACATTTATTATTATTTTAAATAATAAAAATTAAAATGAATTTATACAGTTAAAATTTAATGGAGGCACACTTAGCTCATTATAAGTCCTAACTTCGACTCATAAAAAAATAAATTATTTCAATTTTTTTTGTGAATATTGTTATCAATAAACTTTAATTTCTTCTATTATTAGAAATAATTTTAGAAATTAAAAAATTAATCAATTATAAAAACAAAAATAGTAACATTAATAAGTAGGTGTCTTCCATAGTTCACTTATTCTAAATAAAGTAAACTATTTTGACTGTTTTTGCAAAACATAATACTTTAAACCAACAAAAAAAAGTAATAGTTTATATAAAACGATACTAACTTTAGGTAATTGCGAAAAACTATCAGTTTCATTGAATATGTATTGCTTTTTGCAAAAATAACAAATCAAAAAAATTCAATCAATGAAATAATATTTACACTTTTATAAAAAAAAAAAGCATTGCATTGTTATACAAAAGAATTAATATTGTCAAACTTAATGTAATTTATTTTTCTTAAAGCAATAACTTGATGAAAAATATCAAGATTAACAAAAAAAAAATAAGGAAAAATTATCCCATTTATCCTCAATTATAGTTAAATTTGTTAAATTATCATATCCTTTAAAGTTTGACAATTTATATAGTCAATAATTCGAGTTGTTACTATATTATCCAACTGCCCATTTGTCTTTTGGAGTTGCTGATGTGGAAGGTTGCTGTGACAAATAAGTTGCTGATGTGGCAAATGATATGTAATTCATAATTTTTTTTTTGAAAATAACTCTTGGTACAAAATATTAATTAACTCTTGGTATTATTAATGCACATAATTCCTTAAAATTTATAAAAATAACCCCTTAAAAATTATATTATTGATATTTTTATTTTTATTTATTTTATCAACAAAAATTAATTAATAAAATTTTCAATAATTAATAAATTTTTTAGACACCAATAATTAATAATTAATTAAATTAGTTACTTAATATATGTTGAATTCTAACTCATAAATCAAAATTATTTGTTTAAAGGTAAAAGTGAAAACCACAGCTCCTACACCTCACACCGCCCTCGCCTCACCCCAAGAGGGTGGTGATATTTATATTTATATTTATTTTATCAATAAAAACTAATTAATAAATTTTTTATCCATCAATAATTAACAATTAACTCATACCTTTCAAAAAAAACTATTCTAACTCATAAATCAAAATTATTTCTTTTCCAAAAAAAATCAAAATTATTTGTTAAAGAAAAACTTAAAAAGCACACCTTCTATTTCATCACCATCACCGATCTGTGTTTTATCCACCACCACTACTGCAAATCGCTATGCCCGTCATCCCTCACCCTCAACCTCGCCTTCACCTTGATGGGTCACTGCACTCGCCTCTGCCTCGATAGGTCACCGCCCTCGCTCTAGCCCCCGCCTCCGGCTCGACCTTGAACCCCCACTTGGATGATGGATGTGACGGAGAAAGAGACAGAGACAGAGATCATGATCATCACCATCGTTCCACTCCTACCCACTTCACCCATGGCTGCTTTCTTCGGTGAGTTTTAGTGCTGGAGATGGTTTGGCTTTTGGTTTTTGCTAGGAATGGTGGTGGGGCGTATACGAAGAAGAAAACCGAGCACCACAATTACAAGCACCTCCATCCCCTTCTCCCCTGGCTGAATCTCACTGCAATTAGCCCTTGTTGGTCCATATGCCCAATCTAATATTGCCTGCAATGTTCTTGAATTTATTTGGTTGTTAATTTATTTGTTTATTTGGTTGTTAATTTATTTGTTTATTTGCTTGTTAATTTTGTTATTGTTGGTGATGTTGTCACTCTTGTTGGGACTGCTGGTGGTGGTGGTGGTGGTGGTGTCGGGGTGGTAGTGGGGCCATAGTGGTGGTGAAGAGGAAGGGGAGGGTATGGATGTTCTTTTCCATTAAACGGGGACGTTTGGAACCTTTTTTTCCTTTTAGGTTGTACCAAAACGACATCGTTTCATCCCTGTTCCCAGTAAGCATTTTTAATTGACAAGTCAGCTCCGCATCAGCAACTCCAAAAGACAAATAGGCAGTTGGATAATATAGTAACAACTCGAATAATTGACTATATAAATTGTCACACTTTAAAGGATAGGATAATTTAGCAAATTTGACTATAGTTGAGGATAAATGGGATGGTTTTTCCAAAAAAATAAATACTAATATTCATGCTTAAGAAAAAATTATTTTAGAAAAAATCATTTTTCATAAAATAAAATAAATCTCTTTTTTGAAATTATGTGTAGAAATAAGCATTATTATTGGAGAAAAAAAAAATCAGATGGCATGAATAGTGTTCACTACTAAAAAAATAATTTGAATGGTTATGGAAAGTTTTGTCATCAATCGTCATAATTTCTATCATCGAAGATATTGAACGATGGAAAAAGATCATCTTTAAGACGTATTATTTGTCAGTTACCACAAATCAAGAACATAGAGTTTTGAGAAAAATAAAACCTAGAATAAGAGATTTGGGAAAGTTGTGATTGTATTCCAATGATGATAGTGTATTGTACAAGATATATAAATATCTAACTTAGAGTAACTGCTATATCTAATTACAACAGATAATCAGCCTACAAGTGGCTATTGATACAGCTGTATACATTAGTAAATTATAAGCTAAGCTAACTATCCATAATAGCTACCCTCAAACTTAGGGTAGAAATATTTTATACTCTACGTTTGAATTGCACAACATTAAACAAAGAGCAAAAGATAACTTTGGTAAACACATATGCTAGTTGAGCAGATGAAGGCACATGGAAAACATCAACATCCTTATTGGCAACCTTATCACAAACAAAATAAAGATCAAGCTAAGTATGTTTTGACTTGGCAGGCAACACTGGATTAGCAGAAAGTAGGACTATACTCAAGTTATTACACCAGATTACAGAAGAGCCAGGAATCTGAACTTGAAGTTCAGATAACAAAGATTTCAGCCAAGCAATTTCAGCAACTAGGTTAGCTAAACTTTTGTATTCCTCTTCTGTTGGTTGCTTCTTGGAACTCCAACATACTATATTAGAAGTAAAAAAGACACAAAAACCAGATGTGGACTGTCTGTCATCAGGATTAGAGGCCCAATCTGCATCACAAGAACCAATAACACTTAAATTAGAGGATTTTTAGAAGTGCAGCCCATGATCAATCGTACCTTTAAGGTACCTCAAAAGTCTCTTAACTGCTGCCCAATGATCTTCAGTAGGATTTTGCATGAACGGACATACTTTATTCACACTGAATGAAATCTCAGGCCCGATAATGGTAACATATTGTAAAACACCCACATTACTTCGATACAACTGAACATCATCCATAGGAACTCCATGTGCAGATAACTTGTGGCCAGTAGTCATAGGAGAAGAAACTCCCTTAGAATGTAACATTTTAGTCTTTTGAAGTAAGTCGCTAATACATTTAGCTTGTGACAAATGAAGGCCTTCACTAGTATGACAGACTTGAATACCAAGAAAATAGTTGATAGGATCAAGATCCTTGAGAGAAAATGTAACATTTAATTGATGAACAAGATGAGTTAACACAGTGTGATCACTATTGGTCACTAAGATGCCATCAACATAAACTAGAACATAGGTAGTATGACTAAGAGTAATTCTTATAAACAAAGACTGATAAGATTTTGTGGAGTGAAATCCCAAAGAAAGAAGAGCATAATGTAGTTTTTCAAACTAAGCCTGAGGAGCTTGTTTAAGTTCATAAAGGGCTTTATAAAGCTTACATACCAGCTAAGGTTAGGTAGGATCGATAAAACCTTGAGGCTGGTCCATATAAACATCCTCCTGAAGATCATCATTCAAGAAAGCGTTGCTGACATTAAGCTGTTGAATATTCCACCCTCTATTCAAAGCAATAGTGAGAACTACACGTATAGTAGTGGGTTTGATGACGAAACTAAATGTCTTTGTAAAATCAAAACCAGCTTGTTGATGAAAGCCCTTTGCAACAATTCTGGCTTTATATTTAGTTATACTACCATCTATATTTTCTTTGACCTTGAAAACCCATTTACAACCAATGGATTTCTTGTCAGGAGGAAGAGCGATAAGAGACCAAGTGTTGTTCTTAAGAAGAGCTGTATATTTCGCCAATATGGCTGCTTTCCATTCTGGTTTGTTTAAAGCAATTGTAAAAGTTAGAGGTTCTTTGAATTTAATAATATATACTTTAGGCTTGAAAATTCTAGCCTTAGATCTAGTTACTATTGGATGAATACTAGCATGAGGACCAAAACTAGAAAATGAACTGTCATTTGAACCTGTACAATCTATATGACACAAAGGCCTGGCTACTTGATCAAAAATAATGGGAGAGATTTAAACAAGGGGAGGACTAGCACAAGGAAGAAAAGTAGTAGAAATAACAGGTGATGTAACATAAGAGAAAGCAAAATTAGAAGCAAAGGGGAAAATGTATTCATCAAAAAGAACATCTTTGGAAATATAGATTTTTCCAATAGCAGTTAAACATTTATAACCCTTATGATTAAAACTATAACCTAAAAAGGTGCACTGCATACTTTGAGGTTGTAATTTGTGACTGTTATAAGGGCGAAGATTTGGATAAGCATAACCAAACACTTTAAGAAAAGAACAGTCATGAGGAGAGTGAAAAAGAATTTAAAGAGAACCTTTATAGGAAAGAGAAGAGGTAGGCAGTCTATTGAACAAATAAACAAGGAACATTAAAGTGTGTTAGCAAAGAATTCCCATGTTCAATAATAGTACGATGTTTTTGCTCAGCAACACTATTTTATTATTTAGTATGAGGACAAGAAACACGATGAACAATGCCATTTGTGTCAAGATAAGACCGAAAGGCACAAAATTCACCTCCCCTATCAGTTTGAACAACCTTGATTTTACTATCTAATTGTAATTCAATATGAGCTTTGAAATTCAAGAAGGTCTACATAGCATTAGATTTATTACGGAGGAAATAAATCTAGGTGAAGTGAGAATAAGCATCAATACTACTAGAGATAACAAGAGACGAACCCCACAAATCAGAGTGTATCAATTAAAGAGGTTTAGTTTATTTAGTAGTAGATAAAGAGAAAGGTAGTCGAAGTATTTTGCCCAAACAACAAAAAGAACAAAATGTTGTTTTAATTTTATTATCAGGAATAGGAATATTACAAGTATGTATTACAGTCTTAACAACATTATTTGAGGGATGTCCCAACCTATTATGCCACAAATGAAACAAAGAATTGGACTAAAGACTGGAAGATAAAAAAGAAGACACAGTTGGTACATCATTATAAGCAACAGTAGAAGCAGTGTTAACAAAAAATAAACTTACTAGATTGAGGTAAATTACCCATAGTACTAGAAGCACATAAAGAAAAAGATTGAATCAAAGACATAGGTTGAGGCTTGAATGGCATGTGAGCTGAATCAAAAGTATAAAGCCCATCCTTAACTGCTCCTTTTAGCAACATAGCCTTGGTAACCTGATCCTTGATAAAGCAAAAGTCAGAATGAAATTCAAAGAAAACATTATTGTCTTTTGTAAATTTAGAAACACTAGTCAAATTTTTCATTATGGATGGAACATGTAACAAATGATTAAGAGTAAGAAAATGAGGATTAAAAGGATTAAAAGGAGATAATTTTTCATTATGTAGGTAGTAATCCAAGAAGTTGAGCAATATGAAAGCAGTAAGCAGTTGGAGTGGTGGTAGTAAACTGAGAGAGACTAGAGAAACTATGATCAAAGTGACGTAACACTTATCAATAAGATGACCAATCTTTCCACATAACTGACATTGTGGTTTGGTGTGATTAGAATTATGACATTGTGATCTTCCACGACCACTCCCACGATTAAAGTATACTCTATCACTGGTAAAACCACTATAAGGAGATTGGAAATTATTGCAACCACTAGAGTTTAAATGAGAATAAGAACCATGAGGAACATAGTGACCACAAGAGGAATTTGATTGAGACTGATTAGTATAAGGTTTCTTGTTATTCCATAAAGAACTATGATTTTCTATAGTAGCAAGACTAGCAAAAGGAGATGAATTAAGAATTTTGTTATACTTTTCAATCTTTGCCTCCTGAGCCATTAGAAGAGACTCCACCTCATCAAATGTGTAATTATCAGATCTAATAGATAAAGAGATAGAAAATGCATCATACTCCATAGGCAAACCTTCAAGTATAGCATCAATGTGCTCGTTTTCCTTCAAAACATGACCAATGGAAGCTAGTGCATCAATAATACTCTTGATTTTAGAGAGATACTCATTGGCAGAGAGAGAGCCTTTCTTTATGTGTTGTAATTCAACCTTAAACTAGTTAGCCTTCACTACAAGAAAAACTATATTTTGTAACGGCAAAATTTGTTACAAATCTGTTACAAAAGGGCATTTGTAACGGATTTGTAATGGAAATATTTTATTAAAAATTTGATCGATACAAATTTTTTGTAATGGAAATAAAAGCTCCATTACAAATTTTGTAACCACTTTGTAACAGATATTCCATTACTAATTTGTAACAGAATTACAATCTATTACAAATCTATTACAAATTGCTAAGTAGCTAAGTGGAGAAATCCGTTACAAATTTATAATGGATTTGTAACGGATAACATCTATTGCAAAATTAGTAACAGAATTTTCCGTTACAAATTTTTAACAGATTGAATTTGTTAAACATTTATTACAAATTTGTAACAATTTTTTTGTTATAAATCTATTACAAATTTGTAACAATTTTTTTATTATAAATCTATTACAAATTTGTAATAGACTATAACCGATAAAAATTTGTAACTCAAGAGTCAAATTTGTAACAAATTTTTAATTTATTATTACTTTCAAAAGAGTTATAACAGAATATTTGTTATAAAATTATAAAAAATTCGTTACTAAAACATATGTAAAAATTATTATTATTATTTAAGCAAATAGAAAAATCACATAATATTAAAATCAAAAAATATAATTATCATACAATAGTATTTTAGTAATATAAAAAAAATTACAAAGTTCCTATGCATGGTATGGGCTCACAGTCAAAACCCTGTCTAATTCCGAAATTCCAACCTTCATGCAAATGATTTTCCTTCACTTCACTAGCTTGTCACGCCTAAAAAGAGAAAAAGCCCTCAATACTTGGCAAGAAAGTAAGTCATAAAGCTTATACACTAATCCATATTCCAAGTCATATTGCAATTTTTAACTACAACGGAAATCATACCCATCAATTTATACTAACAACTAATATAAGTGCATGAAAAAAAAGTATGCACATAGTATGGACGAACATATAAAATAATCAAAAAAATTATTATTATTATTATTATTTATTACTTGTTACTAAATTTTAATACCTCTTTTTTAAACTCCTTTTCAAAGGCTTTGCCATATGACGTAATTAAATTAATATATATTTTATTTAATTTTTTTAATTTTTTAAAAAATAAAAATTATTAATTAAATAAATAACTCTTGTTCTTAAATTAATAAAAATTATTAATTAAGTCAGCTAATGGCTATGATAAGTTGATAACCTTAGAGAAACTAGCTTCAAGCATGTACTAATGAACTTATTATATTATACCTCTTTGAATCTTATTATGTTGGGATGCTTCAATGAACTGTGGTTCATGATCTCTATCTGCACGTGCTCATAAATCTGAAGAGACAAAAAAAAGTAATGAACCCATCAAATAAACAATCCAAATTCACATATGCCATAAACTAATAAATAGCTAAACTTTGCACAGAAAATTGAAAACTATGTATTTATATCAAACTAAGTTAAATTATACAACTTGAATATCTACAATGAGTAAAAAAACTAATTTTTTTTTTAAAAAACTTGGTCCCATTCAAACAAAACCATATTATTTCATTTGTGAGAGCTATGACATTGTTTAGGAATACAAATTGATGCGGATAGAGTCATAGAAGATCAAGCAATTCGATTCCTAGATAAATACTAAAAATTGTAGTTGTGGCAGTTTCATAAATAACTGCAACTTTGGAGTTTCGAATTTTGGCAATTCCAAAGGCTAGTTTGATCGGAAACGGACCAACGATTCAAAATCACAAGCCATGCTTGTGGAGCCCATTACTTTTAGGGCAAATTCGAATGTTTAGGCCTTCAAAAAGGCAAATTTGTGTTTTAGTTGCCTTAAAAGTCCTATTTCCTAGTTTGTTTAGGTTTAAACTCTCATTTTCTAGTTTGCTTAGGATTTTTTTAGGGTTTCTATTTAAAAGTTATTTTTTTGGCTTTTGTATATCAACTTTATCAATAGAATTAGAATTTTCTCTAAATTTTTCAAAATTCGTCGAATTTTGATGCCTATACCTTGTAATCGAAAATTGCAGGCATAGAAGATTAACGATTGCTAATTGTGCACAATTCAACAATTGTTGATAATTATCTTACACCCTTTCCACTACGTCAGTTTGGTATCAGAGCTGTGCTCCTCGGACAACACAAGATGTCTCGTAGAAGACAGCAACAACAACCCCAACAGCATGTAAAAGAAGTTTATGAGCGTGATGACCAGCGTCGCTTTGAGCAGTGGTTCGAGCAACAAATGGAATAGATGGATCAGTGGATTGACAATATTATGGAACAGCTCACAGAGAGGATGACTGAGTTGTTAGTCAATCAAAATATGGGGCAGCCAAACCAACGATGAGTCCCTAATGCTGACGACTTGAGGAATACTTTTACTGAAGGAAACGATGATGAAGATGACTATGGTATAGGTTATTATGATGTGCCGCATAGGCATCCTTGCCAGCATGACGAGAGTGATGATAAGAGGCGATGGGAGGCAGGTATGCAAACTGAGATCCCTGAATTTCATGGTTCCTTAAAACCAGAAGAATTTCTTGACTGGTTGGCTACAGTGGAGGGGATTTTGGAGTTTAAAGAGGTGCCAAAGGCTCAACAAGTACCATTGGTGGCAACCAGGTTTCAAGATAGGGCAATGGCTTGGTGGCAGCAAACTAAACAGACCCGAGTTCAATTGGGAAAGTCAAAAATCATGACTTGGGAGAAGATGAAGAAACAGATGCGTGCCACATTTTTGCCTTTTAATTTTCAGCGTTTAATGTACCAGCAGTTGCAGAATTTGAGGAAAGAAAACCATTCAGTTGATGATTATACAACTGAATTTTACCAGCTGATTGCGCGCAATGAGGTGCATGAGACAGAGGACCACTTAGTTGCTCAATATATTTGGGGTTTAAGAGAGCAGATTGCAGAGACAGTAAACATGTTTAATCCTATGTCTATTTCTGCAGCGCACCAACGGGCTTTGCAAATTGAAAGAGGTGACTAGGTGGTTTTATGCAAATGACTGGATATGGTAGAGCAAGAGGCAGTGGTGCGGTAAGTCGTGTGGGTGGCGGAATGGCCTAAGGAGTTGCTGCAACCAAACCAGGGGTAGTGCCAACCAATGCACAAAGGGCTGGTTCAGGTTCGAGTAGTGGGATTAAATGCTTTGCATGTGGAGAAGTGGGTCACAGGCAATCTGAGTGTAAAAAGAGGGGAACGAAGGAAATGTTTGCTAAGGTAGATGAACAATATGAGGATAATGAAGAGGTCGCTGACTTAACAAGCGATCCGGTATTTGATACAGATGATGTTGATGAGAAGGTCATGACTGGTGATTTAGGGGTTGCTTTAGTAGTACGGAGATCCTACCTAACACCTAGAGCTGCTAATGATGAGTGATTGCGAAATAATATTTTCCAGTCTACATGCACTATCAAGGGTAAAGTCTGCAGATTTATGATTGATGGAGGTAGTTATGAGAATATAATTGCAGCAAAAGCGGTCCAAAAATTAGATATTCAAACTGAAAAGCATCCTAAGTATTACAAGTTGCCATGGTTGAAATAAAGGGGTGAGGTAACAGTGTCAAAGCATGCCTTAATTTCCTTTTCTATTGGGGCAAAATACAAGGATGAGGTTTGGTGTGATGTGATAGCCATGGATGCATGTCATTTGTTGCTGGGATGGCCTTGGCAGTTTGATCGAGATGTGACTCATAACAGGAAGACTAACAGTTACAATTTTATGTTTGAAGGAGTAAAAATTGTGTTAGTGCCTAATAAGGATCATGATCAGTCCAAGCAGGTGTAGGAAGGCAGCAAGGGTTGTGTTAATTTATTAACCTTAGCGCAATTTGACAAGGAAGTGCAGAAGTCTGAAGTTGTTTATATCCTATTTGGAAAGTGGGTGGACAAAGAGATAGTAGTTCCAGATGCAGTCCTACCACTCCTGGAGGAATTCAGTGATGTATTTCCAGAGGAATTGCCTGAAGGGTTACCTGTCATGCGGGATATCCAACATCAAATTGATCTTGAACCAGGTGCAGCCTTACCAAATCGACCACACTATATGATGAGTCCTGGTGAGCATGAAGAGTTCAGGAGGCAAATGGAAGAGTTGCTGGCTAAGGGATATATTCGTGAGAGCTGGAGTCCTTGTGCGGTACTAGGCCTTCTGACACCAAAAAAGGATGGTTCTTGGTGGATGTGAGTTGATAGTCGACCATTAACAAAATAACTGTCAGGTATCATTTTCCTATTCCTAGATTGAATGACTTACTTGATCAACTTAGTGGGGCCATGATTTTTACTAAATTGGATTTGAAGAGTGGCTATCATCAAATTCAGATTCGAGTTGGGGATGAGTGGAAAATAGCCTTCAAGATAAGGGAAGGGTTGTATGAGTGGCTAGTCATGTCGTTTGGGTTGTCAAATGCCCCAAGCACTTTTATGGGTGTTATGAATCAGATTTTGAGGCCTTTCATTGGTAAGTGTGTTGTGGTGTATTTTGATGATATTTTGGTTTATAGTGCTAACCCGGATGAGCATCTTAGTCAGTTGCAAGAGGTCCTTACCATGTTATGTAGGGAAAAATTCTATGCTACCCTTAAAAAATGTGTTTTCTTTACTGCTAGTGTGTTGTTTCTTGGGTATGTTGTGTCGGGTAAGGATTTGTAGGTAGATGAGTCCAAGGTTGAGGTTGTGAAACATTGGCCAAAGCCTACTACCATTACTGGGGTGAGGAGTTTCCATGGGTTAGCTTCATTTTATAGGCGTTTTATTCCTTATTTTAGCAGCATTATAGTGCCTATCACTAATTGCATGAGGCAGGTGGGAAAGTTTGTATGGACAGATGAGGCAGAAAAGGCATTTGAGTTGATTAAATTGCACCTTACTACAGCTCCTATTTTAATATTTCCATATTTTCATCAACCTTTTGAGTTGCATTCAGATGCTTCCAAGGTGGGAATTGGGGCTATTTTGAGTCAAAATAGCAAACGAGTGGCGTATTTCAGTGAGAAGTTGTCAGGGCCTAGATTGCGTTATAGCACTCATGATGTCGAATTCTATGTTGTGGTTCAGGCTATTAAGCATTGGTGTCATTATTTGTTTCAGCGGGAGTTTATCTTGTATACAAATCATGAGGCGTTGAAACATTTACACAGACAAGATAAGATTTCTGCTAGGCATGTGAATTGGGTTGCTTATCTTCAGAGGTTTACTTTTGTGGTCAAGCATAAGTCAGGTGTTACTAACAAAGTGGTTGATGCGTTGAGTAGGCGAAAGACTCTGTTGACTAAAACGTCCTTTGAGATTCCTAGTTTTAACTCATTTGCAGAATTATTTGAAATTGACCCATATTTTTCTGCTATTGTAGCTAAGGTTAAAGTAGGTGAAAGAGAAAATTTCTTATTGCATGATGGATTTTTGTTTAAGGGTAACCAGCTATGCATTCTGGATTGTATTTGCGGCTGCAAATCATTAAACAGTTGCATGGTGAAGGGCATGTAGGGCGAGACAGGACTGTACAATTGGTGCACGCTAAGTATATTTGGCCTACTATTCATAAATAAGTTGAAAAGCTGGTCAGAGATGTTGTATTTTCCAAGTTTCTAAAGGGATAGCATCTAATGTGAGTTTGTATATGCCATTGCCGATTCCTTCGCATCCTTGGGTGGAGCTCAGCATGGATTTTGTGCTAGGATTACCACACACACAGTGAGCTAATGATTCTATATTTATGGTGGTTGATCGATTCTCAAAGATGGTGCACTTTATTCCATGTAAGAAAACCACAGATGTTGTTCGTGTGGCTCAATTGTTCTTTCAAGAGATTTATAGATTGCATGGATTGCCTATATCTATTGTGTCTGATCAAAATACCAAGTTTCTTAGTCATTTGGCAAAGTTTTATGGAAGATGGTGAACACGCAGCTTAATTTCAGCAGTGCCTATCATCCACAAACAGATAGGCAAACTGAGGTGGTGAATCGATATTTAGGTAATCTGTTGAGGTGCTTATCAGGTAAGCATGTGAAGAGCTGGGATCAGAAGTTGTGCCAAGCAGAGTTAGCTCATAATCATGCGGCCAATCAAAGTACTGGTTTTAGTCCTTTCGCTGTGGTGTATTATATTGTACCACGAGGACCGCTGGATTTGATTCCTCTTCTAGATAGAATGAGAGTTCTGGCAAGGTAGAGAATTTTGTTAGTGGATTACAGGATGTTCATAGGGCTGTCCATGAAAATTTAGCCAAAGCTGCTTCCAAATATAAGCAGGCTGCTGACAAGAAGAGGCGGTATGTCGAGTTTGATGTGGGGGATTATGTGTGGGGAGTTCTTACTAAGGAGAGATTTTATGTAGGTGATTATAATAAGTTGTCTGCCAAGAAGATTGGACCGGTTGAAATTTTTGAGAAGATCAATCCTAATGCCTACCGTTTGAAGCTGCCTAGTCACATTCGAACTGCGGATGTTTTTAATGTTAAGCATCTGATTCCATATGTAGGTGATTCATCTGACGATTCAGATTCATGGGTGAATTCTGTCCACCCTGGGGAGAATGATGAGGATAGAGTCATAGAAGATCAAGCAATTCGCTTCCTAGACAAATACTAAAAATTGTAGCAATGGCAGTTTCATAAATAACTGCAACTTTGGAGTTTCAAATTTTGGCTATTCTAAAGGCTAGTTTGATTAGAAACAGAGCAACGATTCAAAATCACAAGCTTTTCTTATGAAGCCCATTGCTTTTAGGGCAAATTCGAATGTTTAGGCCTTCAAAAAGGTAAATTTGTGTTTTAGTTGCCTTAAAAGTCCAATTTCCTAGTTTGTTTAGGTTTGAACTCTTATTTTCTAGTTTGTTTAGGATTTGTTTTAGGGTTTCTATTTAAAAGTTGTTGTTTTGGCTTTTGTATATCAACTTTATCAATAGAATTCAAATTTTCTCTAAATTTTCCAAAATTCGTCAAATTTTGATGCATATACCTTGTAATTGAAAATTGTAGGCATAGAAGATTAACGATTGGTAATTGTGCACAATTCAACAATCGTTGATAATTATCTTACACTCTTTCCGCTATGTCATAAATGATGCAGTAAATATTCAGCAATAAACTACCTTAGAGTTCATGGGCTCAGATGGGCTTCTATTTTTATCAATAACCCTGCTTTCCAGCATCCTTATCAGGCGTAGTCCATCACCATTGGCTAAAATTATGATACCATTATCATTAGTTGTGACTGCCAACAGTGAACCTTCCTTGTTGAATCTCAATCTTGGACTTGCCTGCAGCAAAGAATACACTGAGAAAAAACTGCAAAAATTACACTTGATACATATCAAAAAATAAGGCAAAGCAACACTAACTATTATGTATATTGGTAAATTCTAATTAATATATAAAACCATACACATAAGCACACATTTATATACACACATATTATTTTAAATATTTTATCTGTTTTATTTTTTATATTTATATTAAAAATTTATTTTAACTGAAAAAACTATAGCTTAAATATAAAATCTTTTAAGATAGAAAAAGAAAAATATGTTTAGGGTTAGGAGATATGTTTATATTTATTGTGTACAAAAAAACTCTAAACTACGTAGTTTTGAGCTATATTAATAAATTCAATTATATTTATTTAATATTAATTTATATAAAATTATTAATTTTATTATTAATATATATTTTATTATATTTAATTGTTTTAATTTTATTTATTTAATACTAAATTGATATTATATAATTTTTATTACTGCTATATTATTTCATATTTAACATTATATTCACTTGATCCCTTTAAAAAAAATTTTACTAACTTGATACTAACGTTGAATATTGATATTCATTTACATCATAAAATTGTATAGTTTTATCATATATATTTTTTTATTACAATTAGGATGACGGTGATGAATGGCGGTGGAGCGACGATGATGGACGACGGTGAGGGCAATGGTGATGGACGGCAATTAGATAGGGCACCGAGGGTTGAAACGACAACTGAAGGTTGGAACGGCTTAGGGGAGATAGGTAGGATGCTGTCTCCAAAAAAATGAAGAGAACATAATAACATTTTAGGTTAAAAGAATGACTTAGATAAGATCAAAACTACGTAGTTTTGCTTATAACATTAAAAATTATATAATTTTGTTATAAGTTATGATCCTAAACTATGTAATTTTATAATAAAATTATATAAAATTAAATTATAATTTATACTTTAAATTATATGTACTATAATATTTGTTTAATATTAAATTACTATTATATAATAATACTAAATTATTTTAATATTATTAAAATTGCATATAATAAAATTATATAAAATGAAATTATAATTTATAATTGAATAAGATATAGAAATTATAATTTATAATTTATTATAATTTTATAATTAAAATTGCAATAATTGAAATAGAATTTATTGAATAAATAGTGTTCAAGACA
>CATIWM010647608.1:0-22414 GCA_949671775.1 Mallotus repandus
TGCATAAAAGAACATAAATTATGTAGAATAAACATAAGAAGTCAAAATTAGTGCAAATATAGATCTAATAGTTAAATAATCAAATTAAAATGATAAAGCATGCATATTCAAAATTAGAAGGTAAAAACAAAGCTAAATTAACTTTAAAACATGGGGGTAAATCCATACAAAACTCTTAGAAATTCAAGAAAAGCAAAATCAATAACTATCAATTTAATAAAGTACAAAAAAATAAAACATGATTAAGATGACGTGGTCTCGCCTCTTTGAAGAGGTGTCGTCTCTTCAAAGAGGCATGTTGCCTCTTTAAAGAGACAACATCGCACTCCTCTTTGAAGAGACGACGTTTGACTACCAGATGTAGAAACACACTTGATTGTTCCTTAAATCATAAATCAAGTAAGATCAAGTGTAAACAACTAAAGAATTACAATTATATTTAGAAATTTAAAAGATCATGCCCTAAATACAAATAGAATAAGCAATAACCCTAAGAAACAAACAAGAAAATAAGAGTAAGAGTTTATGCAAATCAAGAAAATAATTGTTGAAAATGGATGTTCTTACTTCTTAGGACAGGTTTGATGCTTATAACTCAGCTCTCAGAGACAAAATTTTTTAGTTCCAATCCTCCTTTGAATGCAAGAATCTCTTTTCTTCTCCAAAATGAACCTTCAAGCCAAAGTCCTTTTTTTTTTCTTTCTCTTCTTTTTTTCCTCAAAAATCCTTATCCTTTTTTCTAAAAAAATACCCCCCCCCCCCACCGATTGTAAACCAGCTAACCTCCCCTAAGTCTTCCACCCCATACCCTTTTTAAGCTCCCCATGCATTGATAAGACATCCCCTTTTCTTCCCCATTATGTGCACTCCTTTTCAGCCACCCTCTTTTGCCCCCAAAATTACATATTCATGTGAATATGTTCACATCAGTAAAGTGTAGGCCCACCCACTTGAATACTACTGTCAATTCTCTAATTAATATATGTGCAAGTGGGTTGTAAAGAGGTAGAGGCGTTGCCCTATCAAAGTGGCTACCATAGAGGTGACACCTCATTGGCCCTGAGAAGTACTTGTGTATTTGGGCCAAAGTGGGGGCTTTTAGGCTTGGGCTTTCAAAGTGATTCAGGCTTTTAGGTCCATTCTAAAAAAGGTTTCAGACCTCTCTTGCATTCAAGATTCATACTTTTCTCATCACTGGGCTTTTGTTGCGGGCTGATCCAACCAAGTGTCCACAGTTTGCCCCCCTGCTTTTCAAAAATAGCAATGCAAGCACTATAATGAGATATAAAAAAGCATAGATGCACATAATTAAAAGGATACAACTTTGTCTTTGGGAGACTATTTGAATTTTTAGACCGTCAGTCTTGGGGCTTAAGCCCGAGAGGTCACTTCTTCAAAATTTATGCCGTCGGCCTCAGGGTTCAAACCTGAGAGGTTAAATTTTTAAACTCTTGGACCATTAGCCTCGGGACTCAAGCTCGAGAGGTCACTCTTGCAAAATTCACACCGTCAACCTTGGGACTCAAGCCGGAGAGGTCAAATTTTTAAACTCCTAGACCATCAGTCTCAGGACTCAAGCCCGAGAGGTCAAATTTTTAAACTCCTAGACCATCAGTCTCAGGACTGAAGCCCGAGAGGTCACTCCTGCAAAATTTACGTTATCAGCCTCAAGACTTAAGCTTGAGAGGTTGAATTTTTAAACTCTTGGACCATTTGCCTTAGGACTCAAGCCCGACAGGTCACTCCTGCAAAATTTGCGCTGCCAACCTCTAGATTCAAGCTTGAGAGGTCGAATTTTTAAACTCCTGGACTGTCAGCCTCATGACTCAAGCTTGACAGGTTACTCCTATAAAATTCATGCTATCAGCCTTGGGACTCAAGCCTGAGAGGTCACTCTTACAAAATTCGCACCGTCAGCATTGGGACTCAATCCTGAGAGGTCGAATTTCAAGTAACAATCTCGTTATATGAGACAAGAGCCTTAAAGACACTTCCAGCTTCAGGCAAGGTGAACTGAAAAGTACTATATAGCCGTTGGGGCGTCAGGCAAGGTAAGTCAAAATAAGCTATGTAGCCTTACAAGCATCAAGCAAGATCTAACAAGACAAGCCATATAGCCTCCCCGGTGTTAGGTGAAATTGAACAAAACAAGCCATGTAGCCTTCCCAACGTCAGAAAAAGACAAGCACCATAAGCCATATAGCCTCTGGGGCATCAGGCAGGATCAAACAAAATAAACTATGTAGCCTCGCGGGCGTCACAATCTCATAGTGCGTGTAATATTTATGGAAAACATGCATTTTTCTAATGCACCTAAGTATGAATATCTTTTGAAAAATTATTCCATGTGTGCATTAATTAATAAATGAAAAATAAGAAATCTATAATAACTTTATATGCATCAATTAGCCAAGTGCCTTTTCTGTTTAGAGCTAATCTTTGGGAACTAGCCCTCCTTCTATTAAAGAATCCACTTCCAAAAATTGAGTTTATCAAAGACTATCGTTGAGACCGATTTATCCAAATGGAATAGAAATTAAACCCTCTCATGATCAAATTAGGGTTATGACAATAACAAATGCCCTCTGCTTGGTTCTCTTCTTGGAATACTTTGCTGTCATAGGACAGTAGTGCTTGACCTTTAGTGTACCCCTAGTTTCTGTCGCTCTTGAGGTTCATATATCACATGATCTTAAAATATGCCTCCCTGATTGAGGAATTGATAGACCCTCTCTTTCTTGCATCATAAAGCAGAATCTTATGAGTTCTTGAATTGCTCTTCTTAGAGTGAAAGTTCAACCAATTCTATTTTATATTCCCTCTTTTGCCGAGGTCGTCCCCCTCTCTGGGAGTTTTCGAACCTAGTTGGGTCCTTAATTTTTTTCTCTTTTTATTTTCCCTCTTTTGCCTAGGCCGCTCCCTTTCTGGGAGTTTTCAAACCTAGCTAGGTGGTTGCAAATTCATGCTGATGATGGACCACTGTTTCATCATGCTCAATGTCCACATTGCCACTTCAGTTGTCGATCACTCAATGATCTTATCGTTGATTATCGGACATTGATGCCACTCACATCATTAATTGTGCAAAACTTGTAAAAAGTCTATGTCTGACACTTCACATGCTAACATTATGTCATTCATGACTATCTTCACATGATTACTCATTCGTTATAATTTGGCATGCTACATTATGCATGTAATTGATCAACCCTTTGCGGGTTTTCTGACCAACTATTTTTCAGCTCACATTGGGTGGAATTTTGAGATTGGTTCCATTAGCAACAATTTGTGAAGATGGTTGTTGAAAAGTTAATTTTCAAAAGGTCACACAAGATCGACTTTTTCAAATATGGGGGCACAAACAAAAACTTTTCTTTTCCTTTTCTTTCTCCTTATTTTTTATTTTTTTCTTTTTCTTTTTTTTTCTTTCTAGGTGAATATAGTGAATTCATTTCAGGAAAAGCTGACGTTAAAAGTGCCCAAAAGAAATTTGACAGTCAATTCTAAGATTTGGTCCTTTTGATGTGATTTTTTTTTGTTTTTATTTTATTTTTTTGTTATTTTTTGGAGATCTCTCTCATTCAAGCATAAGATAGCATGTACAATCATAATAAATTTATAATAATGTAAATCAGACAATCAAACATTTATTAGCACAAAGAAAAGTTGTTGTAACAAAATATTGTTCAAAACCATTTCAACCATAACAATTATTCATGAGTATTCAAATTCAAGTCAGCTTCAACTTATACTCCGAAATGATATAACTCCTTGAAGTCCCTTATGCCTATGTCCTTTAATTTGTCGGCCAAAGGTGGAATACAAGCTTCTATGGCTATAATCAGCTGGTCTGGTTCTACAGGTCTGTGCTTCATTTGAGCCAACTTTTCCCTCCACCTAGTCAAGAAGCTCACGAAGGATTCATTATATCTTTAAGTTGTATTTTGTAGTTTTTGAAGAGAGACTTCAAATTGCGAATTCAACCCATACTGCTTGAAGAAAGTTGAACATGGCTCCTTACAGTCTTGTTGAACATGCACATCCAAAGCATAACACCACTTAATAGCAGCTCCTTCCAAGGAAAATGGAAATTGTTTAACAATATGAGCTTTAGACAACCTAGTGGCCTTCATATAGGTGACATACTGCTTCAGGTGCATATGAGGATTATCAGTACCAGAGTATTTCTTCATATTTGAAAATTTGTATTTCAGGGGCAATGGTTCTTCCTCCAAATCCAAGTCCGCAACCAAGTCGGCAAAGTTAGGACTGAGCCCACGCTTTTTCATCACAGTTTGCTGTTGATCTATTTTCCATTTCATATCTTTCATCCATTCTGACTCAGTTGGGTCTACTGGTGCTTTTAGTTTTTCTTTTACAAGCTTACCAAGAATGGTTCTAGTTTCAGAGTCTTGTTCACTAAAAGGTATCTTCCCTACCATCTCAGTAACTATGTCTCTAATCATTTGTCATATATCATCCCCGATCTCTTTCAGAAGTTCTTTTTTAAAAGATTCAACATCAAAATTAGAGGGCCTTGTCATTCTGCTCCTTTGTAAAGTGGTCTCAATTATTTGATTGGATCCTTGATATTAGTGGGCCAAATTACCTCTAATCTACTTCCTAACAAGAAGAAGTTCATGGCTAAGAAAAATGCATTTTTTTTGTTTTGAAAGAAATTATAATGAATGTCATGCATTCATGAAATGCAGAATTATTTATTTACAAGCACAAGCAAAATACATAGCGAAGCCTTCCAACCTTTTTTCTCCCACATACATGTTTAATGGTGAGTTTCTTTTCCTAAGATTTTTGGTTTGGCTTTTGGCTATAATCAGGGGATAACAAAATCGACGTATACAAGACAACTCTCAAGATAGAACAAATAAGTAGTAATTCCTTTGAATAAAACCAAAGTTCATCTTAATGGGCCATGGTAGGCATTAAAGGCCCAACTCGACATTGTCCATTTACAATGGGCTTTAGCTTTATTTCAAAGATTATTATATGGTATAAAACACATGAATTTGGGAAAAATCCTGAGGGGGATTACTAAGTTATTACATGAGTTGAGTCTTAGGTAATAAGTTTTGGCTCTAACAGATATATACCTCCATTATGTATCCCCACTCAAGGGTCCATACTACGTGGATCAGTACATGCTATGAGTGACAATAGTCATATACTCCATCACCAGGTTTGAGTGAAACACAGGCAGCAAAGCAATGACTATCATCGGGTTATTTGGGATTGAGTGCTCATTGTGTGGAATAAGTTTCGTGAATCCAACAAACGCAAAAGAAATAAGGAAATAATAAAAAATGATAAAATAAAAAACACTGGAATTAGTTTCTCTAGTCCCTAGTGGAGTCACCATTGTAGGCGGCGGGGTTTAGCGTGAGTCTAAGTGTTTGGTAACCATGACACTATACAAACTCATATCTACTAGGAAATACAAAATGGGCTTAAAACCCAAATCAGAGATAGAGTCGCCACCGGGATAAGACCTGGGACACATACTGTACAACAACTAGATTCCACGGAGGGCCCTAGCAGCCGTCCTCAGAGATTGGGTTTGAAAACTAGGTTGGAATACCCACCCAACCTTGCGGTTGGCCTCCATTTGCATTTTGTATTTTGTTACCTTTAATTATTAAATTATTTCCTGATTATTATGCAAATTGCAATTGTTTCCAATTTTACACTTAGGTCCACATTTGCATATTAGTCCAATTTCATGTTTATAAATTGGCATTCATCACAAACAATAATTTATAAAAATACACACAAAAAGAGGGGGGGGGGGGGAGATTACAACTCATCATATAATTAAAATAAAAGTAAAATAAATAAATACACAAGTAAAGAAAGGAGGGAGGAGAAATGAATTTCATCCTTAAACATGCAAAATAACAATAAACTTAACAACTTCAAGAACTAGTAAAGGGATAAATATTTGATGATTAAAAATTATCCTAAAATTCCTACAATAAACCAAAACATTATTCTCCTGCAAATATAAAACCTCCAAAAAAGTCATCACGTTAACTTTGTAGAAAATGAAATATGACATAACATACCTAAAATTAAATAAACATTAGATTTAAATAAGACTTCACAATAATTGCACAAAAAGATTAAAATATGCAAATATAAGAATGCATAAAAGAACATAAATTATGTAGAATAAACATGAGAAGTCAAAATTAGTGCAAATATAGATCTAATGGTTAAATAATCAAATTAAAATGATAAAGCATGCATATTCAAAATTAGAAGGTAAAAACAAAGCTAAATTAACTTTAAAACATGGGGTAAATCCACACAGAACTCTTAGAAATTCAAGAAAAGCAAAATCAATAACTATTAATTTAATAAAGTACAAAAAAATAAAACATGATTAAGATGACGTGGTCTCGCCTTTGTGGCGTTAAGCAAGATAAAAAAAAGCCATGTAGCCTTACGGGCGTCAGGCAAGGGTAATCAAAATGTGCCATATAGCCTCTGGGGCATCAGGCAAGATTAAATAAAACAATAATCAAAATGTGCCTATAGCCTTTGGGGCATTAGGTGAACCACTATAGAAAAATAACATCCTATGCACCGGACCTAGCTTCACATTTGGAAAAACACATTCGCAAAATGTTCAAAATTGATGTATGCATGATCGTGATCTTTGAAAGCTTTCAAAAATTATTTGACAACACAATCTCATAGTATGTGCAATATTTATGTAAACATGCATTGTTCTAATGCACCTAAGTATGAATATCTTTTGCAAAATGATTCTATGTGTGCATGAATTAATAAATGAAAAACACGAAATCTGGAATGACTTTGTGTGCATCAATTAGCCAAGTGCCTTTTCTATTTAGAGCTAATCTTTGGGTACTGGCCCTCCTTCTATTGAAGAATCCACTTCTGAAAATTGAGCTTATCAAAGACTGTCGTTGAGGCTAATTTATCCAAATGGAACAGAAATTAAGACCCTCTCATGATCAAATTGGGGTTATGACAACAAAAAATGCCCTCTAGTTGGTTCTCTCCTTGGAATACTTTGTTGTTATAGGACAGTAGTGCTTGCCCCTAGTTTCTGTCACTTTTGAGGTTCATATATCACATGATCTTAAACCTGCCCCCCGGTTGAGGAATTGATAGACCCTCTATTTCTTGTATCATGAAGCAGAATCTTATGAGTTCTCAAATTGTTCTTCTCAGAGTGAAAGTGCAACCTATTTTATTTTATATTCTCTTTTTTGCCTAGGTCGCCCCCTCTTTGGGAGTTTTTGAACCTAGTTGGGTCTTTTATTTTTTTCTCTTTTTATTTTCCCTCTTTTTCCTAGGCCACTCCCTTTCTGGGAGTTTTCAAACCTAGCTAGGTGGTTGCAAATTCATGCTGATGATAGACCACTGTTTCATCATGCTCGATGCCTATATTGCCACTTTAGCTGCCAATCACTCAATGATCTTGTCATTGATTGTCAGATATTGATGTCACTCACATCATTGATTACTGTAAAACTTGTAAAAAGTCCATGTCTGACACTTCACGTGCTAATATTATATCATTCATGACTATCTTCACATGATTACTCATTCATTATAATTTGGCATGCTATATTATGCCTATCATTGATTAGCCCTTTACGGGTTTTCTGACCAAGACCAACTATTTTTCAGCTCACATTAGGTGGAATTTTGAGACTGGTTCCATTGGCAACAATTTGTGAATATGGTTGTTGAAAGATTAATTTTCAAAAGGTCATACAAGATCGACTTTTTCAAATATGGGGGCACAATAAAAAACTTTTCTTTTCCTTTTCGTTCTTTCTTTTCTTTCTCCTCATTTTTTATTTTTTTCTTTTTCTTTTTTTTTTTATGTCTTGGTGAACACAGTGAATTCATTTAAGTAAAAGCCGAGGTTAAAAGTACCCAAAGGGAAATTGACAGTCAATTCTAAGATTTGGTCCTCTCGATGTGGTTTTATCTCTTTTTTTGCTGTTTTTGTTTTGTTATTTTGGATCTCTCTCTCATTCAAGCATAAGATAGCATGCACAATCATAATAAATTTATAATCATGTAAATCAGACAATCAAACATTTATTAGTACAAAGAAAAGTTGTTGTAACAAAATATTGTTCAAAACCATTTCAACCGCAATAATTATTAATGAGTGTTCAAATTCAAGTCAGCTTTAACTTGTACTCCAAAATGATATAACTCCTTGAAGTCCCTTATTCCCATGTCCTTTAATTTGTCGACCATAGGTGGAATGCATGCTTCTATGGCTATAAATCAACTGGTCTAGTTCTATAAGTTTGTGCTTTATTTGAGCCCCCTCCACCTGGTTAGGAAGCTCATGAAGGATTCATCATGCCTTTGAGTTGTATTTTGTAGCTCTTAAAAAGAGACTTCAAATTGTGACTTCAACCCATACTGCTTGATGAAGGCTGAACATGGCTCCTTCCAGTCTTGTTGAACATGCACATCCAGAGCATAGTGCCACTTGATAACATCTCCTTCTAAGGACAATGAAAATTGTTTGACAATCTGAGCTTTAGACAACCTAATGGCCTTCATATAGGTGACATACTGTTTCAGGTGCAAGTGAGGATCATCAGTGTCAAAGTATTTCTTCATATTTGGAAATTTGTATTTCGGGGGCAATGATTCTTCCTCCAAATCCAAGTCCGCATCCTAGTCGGCAAAGTTAGGATTGAGCCCATGCCTTTTCATCGCAATTTGCAGTTGATCCATTTGCCTCTTTATATCTTTCATCCATTTTGACTCAGTTGGGTTTACTAGTGCTTTTAGTTTTTCTTTTACAGGCTCACCAAGAACGGTTCTGGTTTCAGAGTCTTGTTCACCAAAGGGTATCTTCCCTACCATATTAGTAACCATGTCTCTAATTATTTATCGTATATCATCCCCGATCTCTTTCAGAACTTCTTTCTTAAAAGATTCAACATCAAAATTAGAGGGCCCTACCATTCCGCTCCTTTGTAAAGTGGTCTCAATTATTTAATTGGATCCTTGATATTAGTAGGTCAAATTACTTATAATTTGCTTCTAAACAATAAGAATTTCATGGCTAAGAAAAATGCATTTTTTTTTGTTTTGAGAGAAATTACAATGAATGTCATGTATGCATGAAATGTAGAATTATTTATTTACAAGCACAAGCAAAACTCATAGTGAAGCCTTCTTACCTTATTTCTCCCACACACGTCTTCAATGACGAGTTTTTTTCTTATGATTTTTTGTCTGACTTTTGGTAATCATCACGGGATAACAAAATCGATGTATGCAAGATAACTCTTAATATGAAACAAACAAGTAGTAATTCCTTTGAATAAAACCAAAGTCCATCTTAATGGGCCATGGTAGGCATTAAAGGCCCAACTCAATGTAGTCCATTTGCAATGGGCTTGAGCTTTATTTCGAGGATTACTATATGGCATAAAGCACATGCATTTGGGAAAAATCTTGGGGGAGATTACTAAGTCATTACATGAGCTGAGTCTTGGGTAATAAGTTTTGGCTCCCACAGCTATATGCCTCCATTATGTCTCCCCACTCAAGGGTCCGTACGACATGGATAAGTACGTGCTATGAGTGACAATACCAATATACACCATCACCAGGTTTGAGTGAAACACAGGCAGTAAAGCAATGACTATCATCAGGTTATTTGGGACTGAGTGCTCATTGTGTGGAAAAAGTGTCATGAATGCAACAAATGCAAAAGAAATAAGGAAACAATGAAAAATGATAAAATACAAAACACTGGAATTAGTTTCTTTAGTCCCCATTGGAGTCACCATTGTAGGCGGCAGGGTTTAGTGCATGCCCAAGTGTTTAGTAACTACGACATTGTGCGAACTCAGGGTCCACTAGGAAATACAAAATGGGCTTAAAGTCCAAATCAGAGATGGAGTCGCCGCCAGAATAAGACCCGGGGACACACACTGTACAATAACTGGATTCTACGGAGGTCCCTAGCAGCTGTCCTCAGAGATTGGGTTCAAAAACTGGGTATGGGCTTTTGGAATGCCCACCCAACCTTGCGGTTGGCCTCTGTTTGCATTTTGTATTTTATTACCTTAATTATTAAACTATTTTCTCATTATTATGCAAATTGCAATCATTTCCAATTTTATACTTAAGTCCAGATTTGCACATTAGTCCAATTTCATGTTTATAAACCGGCATTCATCACAAACAATAATTTACAAAAATACACACAAAAAAAGGGAGGAGAAAAGATTACAACCCATCATATAATTAAAATAAAAGTAAAATAAATAAATAAACTTGTAAAGAAAGGAGGGAGGAGAAATGAATTACATCCTTAAACATGCAAAATAACAATAAACATAATAACTTCAAGAACTAGTTACGGGATAAATATTTGATGATTAAAAATCATCCTAAAATTCCTACAATAAACCAAAACATTATTCTCCTGTAAATATAGACTTCCAAAAAATCATCACATTAACTTTGTAGAAAATGAAATATGACATAACATAGCTAAAATTAAATAAACACTAGATTTAAACAAGGCTTCACAATAATTGCACAAGAAGATTAAAATATGCAAATATAAGAATGCATAAAAGAACATAAATTATGTAGAATAAACATAAGAAGTCAAAATTACTGCAAATATGGATCTAATAGTTAAACAATCAAATTAAAATGATAAAGCTTGCATATTTAAAATTAGAAGGTAAAAAAAAGGTAAATTAACTTTAAAACATGGGGTAAATCCACATAGAATTCTTAGAAATTCAAGAAAATCAGAATTAATAATTATCAATTTAATAAGGTATGAAAAAATAAAATAGGATTAAGATGATGTGGTCTCACCTCTCTGAAAAGATGACGTCTGACTGCCAGACACAGAAACACACTTGATTGTTCCTTAAATCTTAAATCAAGCAAGATCAAGTGCAAACAACTAAAGATTTACAATTATATTTAGGATTTTAATAGATTATGCCCTAAATATAAATAGAATAAACAATAACCCTAAGAAGCAAATAAGAAAATAAGAGTAAGAGTTTATGCAAATCAAGAAAACAATAATTGAAAATGGATGTTCTTACTTCTTAGGATAGGTTTGATGCTCCTAACTTAGCCCTCAGAGACAAAAGTTTTTTGTTCCAATCCTCTTTTGAATGCAAGAATCCCTTTTCTTCTCCAAAATAAACCTTCAAGCCAAAAGTCCTTTTTTTTTTTCTCTCTTCTTTCTTTCCTAAAAAATCTCTCTCCTTCTTTCTAAAAATTGTCCACCCCCCACCCCCCACCCCTCTCTCTCTGTAAACCAACTAACCTCTCCTAAGTCTTCCACCCCATACCCTTTTTAAGCTCCCCATGCCTTGATAAGACATCCCTTTTTCTTCCCCATTATGTGCACTCCTTTTCAACCACCCTTTTTTGCCCTTAAAATCACATATTCACATGAATATGTTCACATCAGTAAGGTATGGGCCCGCCTACTTCCCTACTACTGTCAATCCTCTAATTAATATATGTGCAAGTGGGCTGTAAAGAGGCGTCACCTCATCGAAGTGGCTGCCATAGAGGTGACGCCTCATTGGCCTTGAGAGGTACTTGTGTATTTGGGCCAAAGTGGGCTTTTGAGCTTAGGCTTTCAAAGAGATTTAGGCTTTTAGGTCCATTCTCAAAAAGGTTTCAGGCCTCTCCTGCATTCAGAATTCATGCTTTTCTCATTACTGGATTTTCATTGCGGGCCAATCAAACCGAGTGTCCACACTATATTTACTTTAATTTTTAGTTATTTTTGTTTTAATTTGTCTTTATCACCATAGAATTTATTGACAAACTATATTTTACTTTGTAAAAAAGCAAAATAACGATAGAATGCATCACTAATAAATTATGCCACAGTGATAAACAATAAGAAAGAAAATTAAAGACAAAAACTTGCATTGGGAGAGTGTAAGGCTTGACAATTTGGGGGAAACTTTTTTTTTTTTCTCTTATGATTGTGGATTGAAATGCAACACCATGATTCTTGACAAAGAGAAAAAAGAAAACAACAACAAAGAAAAAAAAAACAAGAATGGAGCTCCATAATAAGTCAAGGTGTAGTCGGACTAGGATTAACTTAATGAAAAAATATTGGTAAAACTCACATCCAAACTCCTAAACTTTTCACATTTTTAAATTTAGGTCTTTCAAATTTAATTTTGTATATTTAGACCCTGATACTTTACGAGTTGAAATTTTTAAACATTTTTATCAATTTTTTAATACAAATTATTTTATTTTTGGTCCTTAAAGTTTTATATTTCTAACATTTTTTTTTACTTTTTTAATATTTATCACTTTTAAAATTTTTATGAATAAAAAATAAATTTATTTCTTTTAATTTCTAATATTTTAAATTAAAAATTAAAAATATAAGTTTCTATATAAAATAAATTATTATATCTTAAATTTAAAATATAAATTAATATATACATATTTAAATAATTTTAAATTTTAAAAATAAATAAATAAATAAATAATGTTACAATATTTTAAATTATATAAGTTTTATTTTCAATAAAATTTTTTATTATTCAGAATAAAATCTTGTGATAAAAAGAATACCATAATTAAAACACGTTATAATAAAAATATTTTTATATTCTTTAAATTTTTTTACAAAAAAGACCAAAAAATGTATTAAAAATATAATATTTTAATTTAAATTAATTATAAAACATATATTTTACCATAATATCTTTTAAATATAATGTTCTTTTTCATCATAATATTTTATTCTGAAAAATTTATATTTTACTGAAAATAAAATTTATATAATTTAAAATATTGTGAAAAATAATGGTAGTATTATAATATTTCTATATCTTAACATTAACTTGTTTATTTATCTTTAAAATTTAAAATTAAGCAAAACCCATCATGAGGCCCCTCAAACTTTCAGCCTTTCGGCTTTAGGCCCCTCAAATTTGGTTTTGTATATTTAGGACTTTAAACTTAACGAGTTTGAAGTTTTAAACCCTTCTATCAATTTTTTTAACATAAATTATTTCTTTTGGTCCTTAAGGTTTTATATTTCTAACATTCATACCATTTTTACTTTTTAACACTTATATCACTTTTAAAATTTTTTCATCGGTAAAAATTAAATTTGCTTATTTTAATTTCTAATATTTTAAATTATTATATACATATTTAAATAATTTTAAATCTTAAAAATAATCAAACAAGTTAATGCTAAGATAAAAAAATTATAATAATACTATTGTTTTCACAATATTTTAAATTATTGTGAATAAATTTTTATAATATAATTTTTTTCATGTACGCAAAAAGTATGATAAAAAATGAAGGTATGATAATGGTTATGAAAATTTTGAGTTGCATGAAAAATCTATCACCATTTTTAGTGATGTATAGACATGCATTGATATTCACTATTTATGAATTTTATATTATAAAAATTTATTCACAATAATTCAATTAAAATTTTGTAAAAAAAATAAAAATGTATTAAAAATATAAAATTTAAATTTTGAAGAATTATAAAATATTTTTTCTCATAATCTCTTTTAATTATGGTGTTCTTTTTCATCATAATATTTTATTTTGAAAATATAAGTTTTATTGAAAATAAAACTAGTATAATTTATAATATTGTAAGAAAAATAGTTTTATTATAATTTTTTATATTAACATTAACTTTTTATTTATTTTTAAAATTAAAAAGTATTTAAAAATGTATATAAATTTATGTTTTTAATTTAAAACATTAGAAATTAAAATAAGTAAATTTATTTTTTACCGGTGAAAAAATTTTAAAAGTGATATAAGTGTTAAAAGGTAAAAAATATATGAATGTTAGAAATATAAAACTTTAGCGACCAAAAGGAAATAATTTATGTTAAAAAATTGCTAGAAGGGTTTAAAACTTCAAACTCGTGAAGTGCAAGGGCCTACATATACAAAATAAAATTTGAGGGACCTAAAGCCAAAAAGCCGAAAGTTTTAGGGGCTTTAAGATAGGTTTTGCCTTAAAATTATTTAAATTTGTATATATAAATTTATATTTTATTAAATATTAATACTATTTTATGTAAAAATTTATATTTATATTTTCAATTTAAATATTAAAAATTAAAATAAATAAATGTATTTTTCCATAAAAAAATTTTAAAAGTGATATAAGTGTTAAAAAAGTTAAAAAAATAACATGAATGTTAAAAATATAAAACTTCATTAATTAAAAAGAAATAATTTGTGTTAAAAAAATTGACAGGAGGATTTAAAATTTTCAACCCTAGAAGTACAAGAGTTTATATATACAAAATAAAATCGAGGGGCCTAAAGCTAAAAATATGGAAAATTTATGGGGCTGAATATGAGTTTTGCCAAGAACGTTAGTACATAAAGTTTTTCTAAAAGATTAGAAAAAAGACGTGAGCGACGGCATTCGATTTGAAGTCATGCCCGATAACCACTCCGGCACGCCCACGTTATGCTGGGGTAAATACCTTCTGCCTTTTTTGTAATAAGACTTAGGCCACCTACACTATTTTCTAGGCAATAGTTAATTTAATTTAATTTTGTTAATCAAATATGAATTCAATTTTTGTTAATTTCCAACCAAATATTTGACAACTATAATTATTCAAAAAAATTTTAAATTCTCATATACATTAACTTATTACTTTAAATTAAATATTTTTTTTATTGAATATATTGACTTGCTATTGCAATTCTTAATTGGACATATTAATTTACATTAATTAGAAATTACTAAAAAAATTAATAAATAATTTTATCAAAAACATTTAACTTTTTATTTTCAATTATGTTTATCTTAATTAAAATGTTAAGTTGGATCATTTTAGTGGTTATCGAATTATTTAAAAAAAAAAAGTGACTGAAAATTTTAATTTTGAGTGATAAGTTGGATCATCAAACATCTCATATGCAATAATATCGCATTTTATTAACTAATGTGCTAGCTTAGTTGCATAAATTAAATGTATTTTAAAAAAAATTATGTTTTATATAATCCTTTGTATTAAAGTGATTGTAAAAATTGAAATAGAGAT
The DNA here is from genome assembly GCA_949671775.1 of Mallotus repandus. Classification (NCBI taxonomy): domain Eukaryota; kingdom Viridiplantae; phylum Streptophyta; class Magnoliopsida; order Malpighiales; family Euphorbiaceae; genus Mallotus; species Mallotus repandus. The sequence continues at coordinate 15,099 of CATIWM010647608.1, forward strand.
CATATAGTTAAAGAAAATAAAAATAGTTCTTCAAAATACAAGAGGTGAAATAAGAAATCATAAGCTCTATCGTATTGTTTAGCTTAACGACTTTTAGATTGTTTTAAAAATGGATTTTGTGAATTAATTACAATATGAGAAGAAAAATAAGAATAACTAAAATAACTAAAAAGTAGTATAGAATGATCTTGAAAATCAAGGACAAAAAGAAAAGGAAAGAAGAATATGATTTTATAGTTTCTTTTTTACGTGAAAAATGTGTTTCCCTGCCAATTAGCTAAAAAAAAAAAATTTAAATACTTATTTTCGGCTTGATAAATTTTTTTATCCATTCCCAAGCATTCTGTCTTGAAATCATAATATATAATAAATAGGAAAAAGATAGATACTGTGGGTAACGATATTGTTATTAGCGACAAATTATTGAAACGTTTCTTTGTTGATTTTGCCATGAACAGGAGCAATACTATAAATTTTAAAAAATTTGTCATGTAGTTATGAAACGCTACATGTATATCATTATCCATGATAATATAATCACCATAATCCAACCTCTAATAGGCTAGACTTAAAAGACCTAAGCATCAGAATTTTCAGCTCGTGTAAACACATCTTAATATATTAATTAATTTGATTTTTGACTAACTACAAAAAATTAACATCATTTTGAAAGCTTCCAACAGTCTAGAATGCACAAAAGCCACCATTAGCACAAAAAAAAAAAGAGAAGAAAGGCCGCCAGTTCTAGAAGAAAGAAGACTAGTAAGCTAACAGTAAGAGGCCTAGTAGACTCGGCCTGTGCATAAAGTTTTGTGCAGGCAGATTGCACAACTCCAAAATAGTCCACAAAGGCATGCTTCGTCTTTCACCTCAGCAGATTTTAGCATATAATAATACTCGACCTGATCGGCTTCCACCAAATTCCTACACAGTCACAGCCTCCTATTCATTTCAGTTGGTTATTTGGTACTGCTTTTCGCAACTACCATAAAACACACACAAGCTGAAAACATCCCTTTCTCTTTGCTGCTGCTCTCATTAAGTCTCCGGACATGCAAACAGCAGTCAAACTAGGTTTTAACAAACTAATAACGGAAGCAGCTTGTTTTAGTCGCAAAACTATCAAATGATCATCACAAAATATTCTTAATATATTGCTAAACAAGCATATGCAATTGCTCGCAAAATATAAGGCATACCATTTGCCAAAACTTGACCCTTGAAGCTTAAAACATCAGTCTCCCATTATTCCTATAATATGTACATTGTCTTCTAATCCACATTCCATTACACTGATGTTAAAAAGTATAGCAGACTAAAAGCTTTCTCTAGTAATGTATGTTTTCCACAAGGCTAAACTACAAGACACCCATTAAATGAAATCTGAACCACCGCCAAAATGTTCAAGGTCTGGATGTCTGCCCCCACCAGGCCTTCGTGGAACTCTGTAACAAACATAAAAACATAGCAATCCCAAATGATTGATGTTTAGTGTCATAGTAATTAACTATTGCAGCATCAGACACACAACCACACACAAACATGTTCAAAAAAAGTTGTTTTAATCCAGCATGCAAAAATCTGAAAACAACATAAATCCATGCAGATGCCGACTATAAATATGACAAAGATCTTGTTTGGCAACTGTCCACTTCACACATTTCATTCAGAAAACAAATAAAAGAGAATCAAAGTGAGTCATTAACCTAGACATGCATTAAATTGAAATTGTTCAGCGTTCACAATACTAGACTCAAGTAAATCCTAATTTCAGACATGCTGTACTCAGTTCCAGCATCAGTTTTCTCGAGCAACATAATAATGTCAGCACTGGCAACATTATGAGAAAACTAAGATTCAAAGTAGCTTCATTAGTCACGCAACACTCTAAAAGATGGAATAACATGAAGGACCACATCAATTCCCAATATAAGCACTAATGGCACCTTAGGCAAATTAAACATTATGGTTTTTAGGACTGAAACCAGTCATTTAAATAGCCACGAATTTAACAATATACTTAGTAAAGTAAAATAATATGCTTATATTTGGATAACCATAACCCATACACACAGTATGGGGAAGAAAGGTATAATAATTTCAGCATGTTTTTGCTCAATGGAAAGAGTAGGGAAAGATTTTCCACTAGGAATAACAAGTCATATACCTGAAAAATTGGTTGGGATCAAAGCCAGGAACCCCAGGGGGACCATAGGGGTCAAAACGAGCACCTGGAGGAACACCCCTGCTAAATGAAATGTTTCATTATTAATATCACAGGAAATAGTAGCACAACACACACACACAAAAACATGCACATATAGAAATAGAGAGAGAACTTACGGTTGTCCACCAGGAAAAGATGGATATCCACTAGGGAAACTTTGATCTCCACCAAACCATCGAGGATCGTTAGGCCCTGTTCACAAATCGGAAAACTCAGTGATGTTTGGGAGTATATGAGCCTTCCCCATTTAAATATTTCCTTTCTAAATTATCTCAAATATATCAGAAAATTATAAATGTTTATTTGCATTTTGAAGTAAATACCTAAAAGCATGCTCCCATCACTGCCAAAGCTCCCCCTGCCAAAAAAATTAAACAAAACATTACAGTTCAAATTGAGAACTACATTGACAGAGGAAAAAAAAAAAAAGGAAACAATGATAAGAAACTTTGCTGCTCAAAAAAAAAAAAAAAAGCTTTGGGATGCAAGTACCTAGTTGGATACATTCCTGCACCAGGACCAGGCAAAATATCGCTACCACGATTTGTACCAATAGGAGGAACGACGACTCTAGAAAGCAAGCAAGGAAAATCGAGTGACTTCATACTTTCAATGAACCGAATCACCAAGTGCCATGATCAGACTACTTAGCCATGGCAAAACTAAACAATTATAACATTCTCAACTATAAAATCACCATCATAGACCATAGTCTTATAATTTGAGCAAGCCCTTGTTCAAGAACAATGGCAATTTTATTCTCTCATCAAAGTCAAGATCAACGATGATCTTATGATGCTTTTGATTTAAGAAGATCCGTTGCTAGTTCGTGAATCCTATATTATTAATTACTTACTAGCAAGAATCCTCAGCCTATTCTAATAATTTTCATTTGACTCTGATTTCTCCTTAATTAGCCTTTTTTTAAGAAATTAAGCTGCAACAGATAAGCTGATGCGTGGACGGTTATCCCTCTTCCTATAACCCTTCTAAATCTGGCCTAATTAACATCTTAGCAAAACATAATCTATGATTAATTCCAAAGTTATCCTCACATGAGAGCATTTCAAACAAATTTCTCACAATTTAAATTTCTTCCTTGCATGTGTCATATTGTATGACAATCATAAGCATCAAAAAATAAAGAAGTGCAAGGCATGCCCACAGTTTTTACAAGTCTTGGTCAAACTTTCAGAAATTTAACAGTTCGTGCACAACCTTTTTTTAGTCTACATCAACTATGCAAGTGTAACAGCTAAGGAGCTGATAAAAACACTCTGTGCAGATGCATTGTATCATAACATATACATGTTCCAATTATTTGCTAAATTAATATAATGGAACAGAGGAAAATGGTGAGTTCACATGAACTAGATAATTAATGCCAGATAAAACAACAATACAACCATCAACTAATATCATTATCTACAATCAACTAAACACCCAAAAAGCAAACATACCCCGAAGGAAGGGTTTGAGGACCAACTGGTTCAGGTTGAACACCAGGCTCATTTATGCCACCCCTTGATCCATCACTTGTTTCTAATCTACAACAAGAAAAAAAGGACGAAAGAGAAGGAATGATAAATCAATAGAAAAAATTATGAATAGAGTATTACTCTTGCATGAAACTATATCTTAAAAGTTGCTTCAGAAATGGTTATCAAAACTGTACATAAACCCAAATCAAACAACTAAAAGACTTTGAGAACTCATTCTAAATCCTATGAGCACATTCAACTACAAAATTGGGTTTCCTGATGATTCAAATCTTGATCTCAGCATGTTTCAGAATATGGACACTAATTCACTCCGAATGTGGGCAAAATAATGGCATCCCACAAGCTTAATGATACCATATTACATGTATACCCAACAAATAATACCATATTACATGTACACCCAACAAATAAAAATTCAAGCATTCAGAATTCACTAACATAAGCGTCTTAGACAAGTTTCTAGCTTCAAAATTGGTAAAATTGAGCAAAATTCCATAAAACTAATTCATAAAATAAGTAACCAACGAAGTGGAACATAATAATTACCTTGATTGATCGCTTGATGAAGTTAATTTTGAAGAAGAAGAACCATCCAATTTCGACAAAACCGCAGCATCTACAGTTTTAACAAGATTATCCAGATTCTTAAACTGCTCTGAAATATTAGAGCCACCATCCTCCCTAACAAACTCCTCAATTCTGGAACCAGAAAAAAAACCCCAATTTTCCATCAAAAGAAACGTCAAAATTGCTAGGAAAAAAAAAAGAAAAAGCAAAAAAGCTTACTTGATTTCGAGATGGACGGGCTCAGGCACGCCATTAGAGAGCGCGCTAAGGAGCACCATGCCATTTAAGACCAAACACTTAACCAATGCCTTCTTGTTCCCTTTTTCGGGATTTACATACACAAACGCATATTCGTTTTCTGAATCGTTCCATTTATCGATTCCTACCTCATCTGCACATAATAACAACAACAACACAACCTAAATCAGACTTAATTTTTTTTTAAAAAAAAGAGAAAATTTTTAGGAACCAAGAGACGTTACCGGTGGAGGAAGAAGAGTGAAAGGCGGAATCGGAGAAAGCAGGAGGACCAGTGGCGGTGAGAATGTAACCAGCGGCGAGAAAAGAGGCGTGAACCGCAAAAACTACTTTATCGGCGTCGTTTTTGAAAGATGGCCTTGCGGCTCTGATTACTGCCGTTACCGATTTCTCGTTAGCCATGCTTTGAATTGATTTTTTCCCTTATTGTTCTTCGAAAGGACGCGAATCGGTTGATTTCGTTGCGGACTGAGAAAAGGTGAAGGTTAACTGATTTTGCAGTGTTGTATATATATATATATTTTTTTTTTCTTCTTTGAAAAGAAACGTTGGATATGGGTAGTCGGTGTGCAAAAAACCGACCGCCGAGTTTTCATAGCGGAAGAGTGAAGACCGGATCGGGTGAAGAGAGTGTCAGCGGCGGTTCGGTTGATGGTGGGAGAAAAAGATCGGGTTCGGTTGGAATGTTTAGAAAATTGAACGGTCCAAATTTTTGATATATAGAACGACGTTGTTTTTAGAGTAGGGTTAATTAACCCTTACTAACCTTAACAGACTCTTCTCATTTTACCACCGCCTCTCTATCTTCTAACCCTCTTTCTATAACTTAGCCACCCTTATTTTTCTTCAACCTTTGAACTCTCGATACTAAACCCTAGCCGCCCTCGACCCATTACTCCTGTTGCATGCATATGACTCTTTGTTCATTCATAATGCTCTGTGTGTTCTAACTTCATCACTTGATGATTTGTTCACCTCTATTTTGTTTCTACTAATGATTTGAGATCTGTGTGATTATTTGAGAGATCTAAGATCAATAGATCATTGATCTATATGTGTTCTTCGCTTCTTCTTTAATTTTAATTTCTTTGTGTAAGCTTAGTACTTGAGTTGAGTGTCGTTCCATTTTTCTCTTATTGTTTTAAAATTTAAATCGTAGATCTAATGAGTATTGATTAAATACTTAATAGATCTAATGATGTGATAATTTTTTTGATTTATCAGATTATAGTGATGATTAACATCGTTTTTCTTTTTGTTCTTCTATTTCTGTGTTGGAAGCTCTATAAATACACAATAGATCTCTCTGATTTAAACAAAAGGTGGAAGCTTTAAAGGAGATATGAATTCTCATTGAGATCTCTATCTTATAAACAAATGGTGGAGGCTCAGAGCTCTATCAGTTGAAGATCTAAACTAAAGGTGAATAATATCGAACAATCTTTACTTTTTTATTAAAAAATTATTTTTAATAATTGTTATAGAAGAATGATGTAATTTTTTTAGTAAAAAATGTTTTTTTAATTTTTTTTATTAATCTCTTTAAGAAGAACGATTTTATTTTCTTTTTTAATTAATGTGATTTCTGTGTTTTTCATATAAAAAAACCTTGTAATTTTATATGTTTTTTCTTGAAAAAATTAAAGTATTGTTTGTTTTAATTGAAAATCAAATTCCTTTATGTTTATTTACAAGTTAATTTATATCAAATTTTTTATTTAAATTATTTGATTTTGTTTAATAATTTTTTCATTCAAATGATTCTCTGTTGCTGTTGTGCCTTTATATAAATTTTTTTATTTAAATTAAACTGCTTCTATTTATTAATTTGTTCATTCAAATGATTTTGTGTTGTTGTACCTGTGTATAAATTTTTTATTTATATTATTTGATTTTGTGTATTAATTTGTTCATTCAAATGATTCTGTGTTGTTGTGGTTGTTATAACTTATAACTAATTTCTATTTGGTGCCTTGTTTGGCTTGTAGATGCAAAATGTTGTGGGTACTACCGACAAGAGTAGTACTACTAACACTGTTGCTGGTGGTAGTGTAAGTACCCAAGGCCAAGGCCAAGGCCAACAAACGGTGGAAGCATATAAAGACAAAAACTCTGAGCAGCTAAAAACAAAGAAATGGAAAGGGGTTGAACACATATCAAAATCTTGGGAACACTTTGAGGAGATAAAAAATGCAGTAGGAGTAGTGGTACAAGCGAGGTGCATTTACTATGCTAGAGTTTATAACTGCCACTCTAAGAAACATGGTACATCCTCTATTTGTAATTGAAGCAGGTCAAATTGTAATATCCTAGTCTCTAAGACTTAGTATAGAGCAAGAAGGGTGTCGAACACTCGGGAATTTGGGTAAACTTTATATTAACTGTATAGATACTTAGATGGATAGGCAAGAAAAATCAAAATGATATTAATAATTAAAAAGAAGAAAAATTATTCTACCACTAATTATTTTAATTATTATTACAAGTTTCAAACAAAGAATAATAAGGAGAATTACAATGTTAATCAAACAAGAACTTATTAAATAAATGCCCTTAAACTTAATGACTGGAAATTAGTCTAAAGTCTTTAAAAGGAACTCTCGTTAACAATTAAAAGTATTTCCTTCCGATACCTACACTCATTCTCATGAAATGCAGAGATAAAAGAAAATCAATAAACATATTACACGAATACTTTTTCCCTTAAGATAAATTTCTTGTCTCCAAGTGATATTCATTACTTAAGTGAATTCAATTATGTT
>CATIWM010647732.1:0-30989 GCA_949671775.1 Mallotus repandus
AAAAAGAAAAAAATTGGACGAGAAAAAAAGAGAAAATAAAAATTTGAATAAAGGAGAGAAGAAAAAAATAAAGAGAAAATAAAAACAAAAAAAGATGAAAAAATTAAAATTACAGTTAAACGAAGGAAGAAAGTTATAAAAATGAAACAAAAGGTATGCTTGTAAATAAAAAGAGGTGAGAGTATAATAAATAAAAAGGGTATTTTTGTTTATAAATTTCAAAAAGTGCTATTTTTTGTAAATTTTTCAAAAAATATATATAAATATAGGGGTTTAAACGGGTAAATGTGTGGGTAAAATTTATATGAGTTATGTAAATTTGGATACCCATATAAATAATAAATGGGTAATAAATAGGCAAATGAGTGATTAAGGATCTTAATCATTTATACTCAAACCATACCCATCAAACTCACTTATTTTGCCACCTCTAACTAATATCTTTCTTTTTCAGAGTGCTATCAGCTAATAACCGTGAAGATCAAGAGTCAATAACCGTGTATTGCAGCCAATAATGTCAAAGGGGGCGTTTAGTTTACTTGATTCGGATGATAGAGGTTTTTCCTCAATCAGCTATAATTTAGGTGTTTGGTAAAATACCAAAATCAGTAGCTGATAACTTATTCTATTCAAAACAACTACTAATTTGAAAAGTTCTATTTTGGAACTTTTTCCAATCAGTTGATAGTTGATTTGTATTTATTTTTTATTTAGACTATTTTACTCTTATTAAAAAATAACTAATAACAAATAACTTCGTTTAAATTAAAATTAAATGTATATAATTAATTTTTTTATAGTTCATAATTACATAAATATTATTGCAAATTATAATTTAATAATTATTATATTTATACCTATAATTAGTTTAAAAAAATTACACAACGATATTTATTTAAAATTTATTTTTAAATAATTTATATTAATTATTTTAATAATATAAAAATTAAAGACAATAAATTATTATTTATTGATATATGTATTTTTAAATAATTTGCATAACTAAAAACTATTATAAAAAGTATATGAAATTATATTTATAAATAAATTATACCCTTAATAGTCATTTGACATACAAACAACAACAACTAATAAAATTTTACCAAACACTTCATATTTATCAGCTAACAATTATTTGCTATCTGCAACTATTATCAGCTATCAGCTGCTATAAACAGCTAAACCAAACAGGTCCAAAGTCCTTTACCCGTAGAGCAAGTTCATCAAATCACATTTGACAAAAACCTACAGTTAATAACTTAACATCTTCATTATTAATGACAAGTCTCTTTTTATTTTTTTTATTTTTAATTAATTTTTTTTAAGAGATCCACAATGGTTCATCACCATTAGAAAGTTAGTTTATGACTAATCAATGCCATGGAGTGGAACATACAAATTTTTGAATGAATCATTAGGTTGTAAATCAAAATAACTCTGTCAACACAATTAAAGAACAATAACGAAAAATTTCATAACTTAAATGAGAATATATTTTAATATTTCGTAATTATATTTTTATTTATCCTATTTTATTTATTAAAATGTATTTTTAATCTTGCATGATATATATATATATATACACACACTAGCCTACATACAAGCTCATGCAACAAGCCTTACAATTCCTAATACTTACAAGAAATTTAATTAATTTATTTTCCCACAGTAAAACATTCATAAAGAGATTATATACAAATGTTTATGTTTACATGAAAGTCAACACTTAATTAGAACAAAGTTATGATAAATATATATCCAAAGTCATCACTTTCGATAATTTTTTTTCAAACTAAAAATTTAGTAAAAATATACAAATTTGACTAAATTTTGATCATTTGATAAAAAAAAAGTAGATATTGGTATATTCAGTTTCTTTTTTTTTAATATATATATCACTAGATCAATTAATATAAACCACAAATTTAATCCACATAGGTATAGGAATCGAGTTCAAGACCTCACTCTTAAATTTTTTTTTAAATACTACATACATTATTACATCATTCATAATTTCAAATATACATCACTATCAATTAATACATACCACAAATTTAATTCATGTAGGAAATAATAGTACAAGTATGCTCCATATAGGAATCGAACTCAAGACCATATTTTTGGGGTCTCAACACAATAACTAATTGAGTTGCGCATCATTAATTAGAGTTATTGCTATATAAAAATAAAAAGTATATTGTAATTTTTTATTTTTATCCAAATTTGACTAAATTTTGATATTTTTGAATAAAATATACTGATATGGTATAGATTAAAAAAAAGCTTTAACAAACTATTAAATTTATATACAGTTTCAACCATGGCAGGGTGTAAATCATCGATTCAAATCCAGTCCATACCTCATACAAAACTCTAATGTGTATTGTATCTTCTGCAACTAATTGGCACTGAAAATGGTTTTCAATCTTTGAGTCTTTTTTCTTTTTACAATTTTATTTTTAACTTTTAGGTCCTTATGTTCAACTTCTCATAAGTGAGTTCAAATTGTATTTCGATATTCTAAATTTAGAGTCAATTCAAGTTTGAGTTTGGAGTGTATTGACTTAACTTGGCACAATTACACCTTATATTTTATGAATAAATTATAAAATTAACAATATCTTTCATATCTTTATTTCCATCCATTTAGGTATTGATAAAATTTTAAATAGAATATCACTATTTAAATAAAATTAAGTTTAAATAATTAATTATATATTACCCTTAAGCTAATTATAAACATAAAACGTATATTCATAAAAAAAATAAAAGCAAATAAAAATAGTTCTTCCTTAATTATTACATATTATTAAAATATTTTGAACATATACTACTACTGTTAAAATTATAAATGTGTAACATTAACTAATCCATGGATGAGCTTTATCGGATAGACGGTATGCTCTTGATGCTTCTCGTAAAGCGTGTGCCCAAATGCGTGTGCCTGAATATAGTGGAGAGAGTTGATTTGGATAGAGCAAGCTCTGAAGATAGGCAATGCTCAAGTGCTTCACGTAAGGCATGTGCCTCAACGCAGTGAAGAAGAGTAGTTGACCTCGATGGAGCGGGAATCCTTCATGGTGAGGAAGATGGGATGGATAGATGATCGTTTGAGGGGAAGCTCGATGGTCCTTTGTTCGAGGGGAGGATTGTTGGTTGTGCAACCAAAAGTCCTACATTGGCTAGAATTATGGATGATCATGGGTTTATAAGTATAGACAATATCTCCATTGGTATGAGGCCTTTTGGGGTAAAGCTTAAGAACAATTCCATGAAGGCTTAGGCCCAAAGTGGACAATATCATACCAATGTTGAGATATATGGTGTTTGTGGTCCAACAAGTGGAGGTATATGACCAAAGTCCCGCATTGGCTAGAAGTGGGGAGGATCATGGGTATATAAGGATGGACAAACATCTTTATTGGTATGAGGCCTTTTGGGGTAAAGCCCAAGAGCAAATCTATGAGGGTTTAGGCCCAAAGTAAAAAATATCATACCAATATGGAGATATGTGGTGTCTATGGTCTAGTAAGTGGTATAAGAGTCATGCCCCAAAGTTAGCTATAGTTGATGAATCCTCGGAATGCCGAACGAAAGTGGTGGGCCCTAGTTAGATCACGATGTGATCCATGGATTAGCTCTATTGGATCCAACACGATGAAGTAGAGTTGACCTAGATAGAGCCAAACTCTTGAGTCAGGTAGTGCTCTCCGGATGCTTTATGGATGTGTCTTGACCCCAACACGATGAAGTGGAGAGGAATCCTAGTTCGTAGAGAGTGGATGGATAGATGATTGTTTGAGAGGGGGCTCGGTGGTCCTTTGTTCGAAGGGAGGATTGTTGGGTATATGACCAAAGTCCCATATTGGCTAGAAGTGGGGAAGATCGTGGGTATATAAGGAAGGACAAACACCTCCATTGGTATGAGGACTTTTGGGGTAAAGCCGAAAAGCAAATCTATGAGGGTTTAGGCCTAAAGTGGACAATATCATACCAATGTAGAGATATATGGTGTCTATAGTCCAATACTTTACTTATGACTATGGTGTTATATTTTCAATTAATCTCATATATTATAAAGTTATGAATATTTTTCAAATAAAATGTACTACTTATTAGTTTAATTTTATTTTTAAAAACTTTTGCATATAATAAATAATACATTTCATGATATAAAAATATTATGTCATTAGTTTTATTATTTTAATATAATTATGTATAAAAATAAAATTAATTTAAAAATAGTAATTTTAAAATTTTAAAAAGTTAATTAAAAAAATAAAAATATTTAAAATTTAAAAAAGAGGAAGCAACATGTTACGATTTCAAGGGAAATTTGAACTTTGACAAAATATTTAGGGGCCAAGTTGACTATTATCCTAAAAAAGGATAATAATATTAGTTAAAAGCAACTAGCTGGTTGGATAATTTACACTTACCGTCCCTAACATTTTAACAAGATCCCACCAACGTTTTAATCGTCCAATTTATTACTTAGAATTTCCAAAATTGTAATTTCATTATTATTAAATTCCATTTACCTTTTCTTTTGGTTTGCAAGTATAAGTTAGGGGTGTATCGGCGATTTCTTAGGCCAACAAAAGGCAAAAGGAGATTTAGTGAAACTAAAATTAAAATTCTAAAAGTTTTAAATGACAAATTGAATATTTAGGATCACAATAAGATTTAATTAAAATATTACGAATGATGAAAAGCTATTCCATAAAATATTGACAAACGATTTCTTTGGTGCTCTAATCCAACATCAAATTCAAACGCAAAACGAGTTTTGTGTACAGTGGCAACACATATTTTGTTGCCATTGTTTACAAATGCGGGTTTTGTAATTTTTAAAATATTCTTAATTTGTTAAGATATTTAATTTGTATTTTTTTTATTTTTCACACGAGATGCCTTGAGAGGGTCCTAACTGTGAAATGCACCTTTAAGTTCATACCACATCCAGACTAATCTCCCAGGGCTCGAACTTGAGACCTATGGTTAAGCTGGAAAAGTTCTCTGTCAACTCATCAACACCCTCTTGGATATATTTAATTTGTATTTTTAAAATATCCTTAATTTCTGTATACAAACTCTTTTCAATAATTTAATACAAATTTTTATTTTACTTAAAATATTTTAATTAAATATTAAATATGATGCATTATAATTAAAAAAATGATTAATTTATTAATATTAAATTCAAAAGTATATGAACCTGGATGTAATATAATAAATGTATAAATATTATAAAATGAGATATAAAAAAGAATATATAGTGATGTTTTTAGCGTTACAAATTGCATAATAAATTGGAGACAAATTATTATAAAAACTGTATTTTGATGTTAAATTAACACCATTTTAATGTTTGTGGTTCGGAGATGACCTAAGATATAAGGGCTCTTAATGATTATGGTCTAGCATATCACATCACCATATGTATGAGTAGTATTATAATTAATTAATTATTGTATGCTAAAATGTCAAGAGATTAGATTAGGATGATTTATAGTCCAGTCATAAGTTATTACATTTATCATTGTGTTTTTTAAAAGTTTATAACTACATTTTAAAAATAATAATTTTATTAAACGTTGGTTAACATAAATAAAATACCAATTAAATAAAATTTGTAATAAAGGCTCTTGCTACAGTGTAAATGTTTGCATCAGTACAAATGAACATCTTACCTTCTATAATAGGCTACTGATTGTCTACAATAGATTAATAGTACCTGTTGCTGATAACGTTGTAAAAAATTGTGTTTTTAATGACTAGGGTTTTTTTTCTTCTTCTACTTTTTTTTTCTTTGACGCTGCGATGCCATCCTATCTCTCTGATTCTTTTTATTTTAACATTTGCACTATCACTCAACACCACTCGTCGTTCAATTTCTTTTACTTAAAATTGTTGAATGCATGAGGTGTTGGGAAAATAAACCCCTTACAATCCAACAAATACCTCCACTCCTTTAGATCACAACTTGAAGAAAAATACTTGAAAAATAAAAGAGGAAAAAACACAATATTTTAACGTGGAAAACTCCAAAATGGAGAAAAACCAAGGACGTTGTCAAAAGACAACCAAGAGAAAAATATTTACTATGTGGAAAATTATTACAACCACACTACAAAATATTTAACTTTCACTCACACTCAAAAGCTCAAGTATACACCCAAGAGAATTTCCCTTTAAATTCTCTACTAGTATAGCTAATAGCTTTTAATGGTACACCAAATACAAGTGGTGATTGACACACTTAACAAAGGGGATGAGTCCCTTTTATAACCAACTAATTCTCTCATTCCTTCACTTCTAACCAATGTGGAATAACATCCATTTTTAATTTTTTTTATCATTTTTCATCAATAACAATATAGAGTCCTGTAAGTTATATTATTTTTTCAATTAAGTCTTACATAAATTTCCTTTTTGTTATTTATTGGTGCAATTTTGTTCTCAATAATTGATGTTTGGACATTAGTGTTTCATTTCTTGAAGACTGAAACAGTTGTTTCTCCATGAAGATGTTCTAACTTTCACCTGATATATAGTTTTTCAAGAAGCAGGCCAAGAATTAATGCTGCTCAAATTTTTGGCATCTAATAATAATCTTTGACATTCCACAAATAATCATTTTTGGCATAGTTTTCATTTTCTTGATTGATTTTTTCCTGTTGGTGATGAGAAGGTCTTGGAGTGGCAGTGGAGGTGGAGGGTTAAGATGAGCCTTAAGAAGGCGGCAACCCAAGAAACAAGAGTGGTAATAAAGAAAGAAAAAAACAAGAATCCATGCAATAAAGGGTGGTGGTGCCATGGATGATGTATCTGGCTCTGTTGGTACTAGTGCGAGCTTCTCTTTGAGATTGGGTCAGACCATCTTCTCTTATGCTTCTCTCTTTTTTCATGTCTCTGGGTGTTCAATTCTACAGCTACACTGCCTTCTAGTGATGGTCCTTTCTTTTGTTCTTTCTATTTCTTTCTGTTTTTTGAGCTATTATGTTTTTGCCAAATTTGGAATTTCGGCAGCTTGATTGTTGAGTGGGAGTTGCAGGGTTGTTTTGTGATTTATTAAGGATTCCTGGATGGGCATATTGAATTTACCTTTTTGGGTTTTTTTTTTGCTCCTGCTACATCACCATTGGCTAAGATACGCAATTCAGTTCATTTTTACTAATTATATATGTATGAATTGTGCAGCTGTCATTCTTTCCCTTTTTTTTTATGTTTGTATATGTGTAGTTTTTTTTATGACTGGTTTTGATGTGCTGTTAAAACTGGATTCTTTCTTTTTTGAACAATAAACTGAATTCTTTCATTCCTCTTTATGTTCGGTGCGACTCAAGAATTTTTCTTGAACAAGTTCCTTTTTTTTAAAAAAATATGAATTGTGCTGCTGTCCTTTTGCTTGGATTCTACACCTTTTACCTTTTTTCATGGTTTGATTTATTTACTTATTGATGCATTACTTTCTTTGCTTTTGGAGTTACCAAATCTTGCCTCAGCTTTTATCGTTTTGAGTTGGCCCATCAAAGCTTGAGTCAAACCTTAGCTCACTGTTTTTTTTTGGGATGTGATTAGTTTTAAGTTTTTGACAAAAAAAAAATGGTTTAAGGTAGTAGAACGTTGATGAGAGTGTCTTTGACACTAATGTATTAAAAAGAGGAATAATTATGACTATTTTTTTGGCACATTGTCTTATTTTTATTTTTTAGGACTGATAGATCAAAGGAATGATTCCAAATTGTGCTCTGTTGCACTATATTTACCAGAAATTGTGTGGACAAATTAATTTATTTTTTGTTTTTTTCCTAATCTCTACATTGAAGAAACAGTATAAATGTAATAATTGATATGTGAATTATAAATTTTTTTGTGTATAAATTTATTTTATGGATATTTTGAAGCGAAGTGCGAGTAATATTTATAGTATATAATAAATTCAATTGTATTGAACAATAATTTTTAATATGCAAGAATCTCTCATTTATTAATAACTAATTAGCAATATGGATTTATCATGTAGTGAGAATTGACAGGGAAATAATGCCATGTGATACCACACCCCTATATTATAATAAATAAGAAGCATCTATTTTAATTGGATAATTAATTAAGTTGATGAAATCTAAAACTTACAAGAAATGAGTGAATTGTATTATAATTTAAAGACTCATATGTTGTAACTAATTTACTAATTTATTAATTAATTTTTATAATTATTAAACCCAGGAGTAAAAAGGTAAATTACTACTGCTAGCAACATATGTCTCTGTACTATTTCTATTAACAAATCAGTTGAAAAGTGAGTTCTACTTTATTTATTTGCCTCAAGATTTTAGAAAATCTGAGGGAAGAACATCTGAACTTATTGATTGCTAGATTCACCTAATTACAAGAGAAAACTGTAGTATGCATGTCACTATATGTGCATTTGCATTAATAAAATAAAATAAATATAAAATAAAGAAATAAAATTTTAAAAAAATAAAAATCAATTAGAGGGAGCTTAGTGTAATGTATAAAAGTTGGAGATTACATGAAAATGGATTTTTAACATTAAAGAATACTCTAGAAGTGGGGCATGTGGCAGTAAAATAGAAAAAAAAAAGATAAGAAGAAGTGGATTAAGGTTGAAGGAGGAGGGCTACGGGAGGACAAAGATCAAAAACTAAAAGGGAAAAAAAGAAAGAAAGAAAAGGGCTTAAGAAACGGGAAACTTTGAGAAAGGAAAGGTAGCTATTTTTCTTCTTCAAAATAGAAAGCAAGACAGAATAAAAAAGGGAAAGGGCTGGTTTGGATTCTCAACAAATTCTCAGAAAAAACTCAAAAGTTTTTGTGCTTCATCACCTTTCAAGCACTTGGGTTTTGTTTTATTTCATCATTTGTTTAGGTAAGCTATTTCTTTAACCTTTAATTAATTTTTAATTACAGAATTTCAATTGCAAATTTAAAGATTTGGATATTTTATAGGGAAAAAGTACAAAAACTTTCTTATGATTTTGTCTTTATCTCACTTAATTCTATAACATTTTTGAAGGTTTAAATACATCTATATCGTTATCAAAATGACATAGAAACACTCTAAAAGTTGCTGGAATGGCAAATAAGGCCCACTAACTAGGACAAACTAAATAATAAAAAAATTTTAGGTGGGATTCACCAACTTGTATCCCAAAATCGCCCAAACTCACTCTTCTGCATCCTCACCTTCACCACTTCCACCATCACCGCCACTCCCACGCCACTGCCTCCACCACTTCCACCATCATTGTCACCCCCATCCTCACCTTCACCACTTTCGCCATTACCGCCACCCCCACACCACTGCCTTCACCACTTCCACCATCTCTGTCACCCCCATCCTCACCTTTACCACTTCCACCATCATCGCCACCCCTACCATTGCCTCCACCACTTCCACCACCACCGCCACCCCCATCCTCACCTTCACCACTTCCACTATTGGCCACCTTCATTTGTAGTTACAGCAACACTGATCACACCTAACTACAGTTTTGGTAGTGTGGGGACTGCGAGTGCAAGCTTTTGATGACAAGGTTGCATTCTTGCTCTCTGCTCTTTGTTTGGGGATTCGATATTGACAATCCGCCATTTTCCTAGCTCGCCATTTTCATTCAACTACGAAACCTACCAAGCAAAGAGCAACTGACGAGTAAACAACAACACAATAACATAGGGGACATGATATGTGGTATTAGGAAGAACAAGGTCTTTAAAGGCATTGTAGAATAACCAAAGGCACAAGGAGAAATTACACAGCCCATGCATCATTAGTGACTCCACATTTGCAGTACATATCAATAAGAGAAGTGGAAACAAACAAATCATCATCAATTCCCATAAGCAATGCTATACCATGAATAGCTTAGCCATGAAACGGAGAAGCTAATTTGGCAATTTATACATACCACATTCTTGTTTGCCAATCTATCAAACAACCACCTTGCTTGATCAATCTCACCACATTTGGCATACATATCAGTTAAAGCATTCCAAATAAATACATTGGTTCCCAAGTTCCCACATAGAATTCTTCCATGAATCTACTTCCCTTTCCTCAAATCCAACAACTGCGCACAAGCATTTAAAACACTCACATGGGTGTGCTCTGTAGGCTTAAACCTTTCATTTGCATCATCACAAAAGCCTCCACTGCCTTGCCAGCACGCCCATTTTTCATAAAACCTGAAATTACAGTGTTGTAGGATACAGAATCACGCGATGACATGTCATCGAAGATAGCCCGCAGAATCTCCACCAAACCAACTTTTGCATACAAAGAGAGCATAGCATTCTAAGAGAAAATATCCGTGTGTGTCATTTTATCAAACAGGTGTCTAGCATAGGACATTTTGCATACAAATGTAGCGGACGGTTTTGAAGGAAACTGTCACTGGGTTGATACAAGTGAACAAGCAATCTTTATTGAGCCTTAAAATAGTGAATCAGATTGCTGCATCAATTTGGGATTTAAAGTTTAGTTGGGTGGTTTGTTTATGAATTCAAAGAAACAGAATAATCACATGCCTTGATGATAAACATTGCTTCTCCAACATGTTTCAAATAGGGAACTCAATAATGCATTGATGCAGAAGGACAAATGAAAATTTTTCTTCAAATGATATCAAAGTTTTTCAAAGAACTAGGGCACCATGTCCTTGATTTTTAAAACCAGAAAACAGATAGTCTTGGACTTGCACTTCAAGTCCGCTTCTTCTTCTTGCCACCGGAGTTTTTTTTTTCTTTTTTTTGAGTGGGAGAAAAAAAAAAAGGATCAGATGTTTGTGGTGGGTCCCATATAATTTTTTTATTATTTAGTTAGTCTAAGTTGGTGGGTCTCATTTGCCACACCAGCAATTTTTAACAGTATTAAACTGACCAGTTAATAGTGTCAGTTTGAGAAATGCTTTTGTGTCATTTTAGTAACGAGATATGGGTATATTTGAACCTTAAAAAATGTTATGAGATTAAGTGAAATTAGGGCAAAACTATAAGGTTTTTTTTTCTTTTTCCTATTTAATATAGATTCAACTAAAGTAATTTATTTATTTATTTTGTTTACTCTTAAGTTTAAGATTTATTCAAGAATTTAATTGGAAGAGTAAATTGAGAAATTAGTATTTTGATATTGTAGAAGTAAATTTTATATTTATTTTCTAGTTATTTCTAGTGTATAAATACTATTGAAAACATGTTTATATATATATATATATATATGAAATAAAATTTAGGAGTAGTATTATTGTTGTTGTTATTATTATTATTATTATTAATTGTTGTTGAAAAAGAAAGAAAGAGAGAATAATGGGTATTTGTGTTGAGCTTGGTGGATAGCTAATAATAAAATTCATTTTTAAACTCTATTAAACATTTGAGAATTTTTTGGGAGGCATTTATATCTATATCGAAATGATGCAGAAATTTTTTATAAAATAAACAAAAATTTTCTTGCATTAACTCATATCAACACTCATATTCACAACATATAGATTACAGTGAATTTTAGGTTTAGGCTTGAATTTAATGTAATATTTATATGTCCTTATTTAGGTAAAGAACCATCTTCTGGTGTAGACCATTGTGCGGCTCCTCCTAACTAGAATTCTCGTTTGTCTATCCAAGTGAGTGGATAATGGTATAACATTGTAGTTTTAAATCTACTATATATATGTTTGCGAAATGAGTTTTCTTCGAACTCTCTTTTATTTGGTGATTGCAAAAATGTATTTTCTAGTAACTTGGGAACATATAATGTTACTTTGGTTTTGATGCTATTATATGAGAAATGAGTTCAAATGATGTTTGGATAAATGGTATGCACTCAATGATGTTCCCTATGAAATCACACCTTAAATGTCGGGTCCTTAAATGAAATATATTATTGCCCTTTTAAGGGTACTGTCTCTACGCATGCGTATAACGAGGATTTGCACTTTGGGTTGTGAGGTGAGACATTTAGCGCCTAGAGTTGCTAGGGATTTCTAGGCCACAATTAAGAGTGAATATGTATAAGTATTTGTTTGATGATTTGGCTATGAATTTCTTGATTTTAAATTCAAGATAAACTTAAGAACTGAATTGATAAAGTGTGATCGCTCAAAAATCTAGTTTGATGAACTTTTTCTTGTTACAGTGAATCTATTATGATTCTAGTTATCTGAAGTATTTTGAATTAATTTTGTATGAATTAAATTAATAACTTGTTGTATGTTTGTAACGCCCACCTAATGCATTTTTATTTATTTGCATATAGACATGAGAAATTGTGTGGTATTAATTCCAATGTTAGATAAGAGTATATTATAAATGTTTACAACTAAGTCCATAACAAGAATTAGAAAGTGAAGAGTTTAAATTGGTTAATGGCAAAAATAAAGGGCTTAGATTGGTTTAGTTGTTGTTGTTATTATTATTATTATTAAAAAAGAGAGTGAAGGAATGGAGTATGTGGCAGCATCTAATGAAAAAAAAAAAGAAGTATCCGAGACAAAAGGCGAAAAGGAAGTTTGAGAAGGGTGGTCTTTCTTCTTCTTCTAATAAAAAATAACTGAATTATCAAGTAAAATTGAAGGTCTAGAATCCAGTTTAGAGCATAATCTTCATCTTCAAAGGCCTTAGATGTTTATTTGGTGAGTAATTTTAATATTTTTGTTCAATTAAGTTAGGGTTTATAAGATACAAAATTCAGGTTCTTAGGATCTGGTTTTTCAGTCTTATTTTTTTTTATCATAACTTGAGCTAGGAAGATTCAAATTGAGTGTTCTTTGATGATATAGAAATTTTGAGATGTCTACTATGAAACTTACAGAAATAGGAAAAATCTAGTTCATGCCTACTACGAAACTTACAGAAATAAGGAAAATCTAGTTCTACTGTTTCGATGGTCATTTAGAGCTGAACATTTTATTTCTTAGTTTCCAATGATGGTTTGAGTATGGTGGATTATTTCTTAGGGTTCTTCCTCTATACACCTCCAATTGAAGCAAAGTCAATTTTAAATTGCTCTAAACACATAAAGTTAATGATATGGAAAGTTTCATTTTGAGATTCAATGTATAGAATTATTGGTGAATTTTTAAATTCACCTTATTAAATCTATTATAGTTGACAGATTCATATATTTAGATAGTTTAGTGGTGTTATTATGCTAGATGAAGTTTTTTTTTGGGTGTTTAAAAACAAGTGAATTATGATCTATTTTAGCTAAACTAAATGGAAATGAGGTTGACATACAAGTAAATAAAAACAAAGGAAAATGAGCAATAAAGGTAAGTGGATAACTTATTGTTCTATGTGATATAACACAAATAAATAAATAAATAATTATAAATTTATTTGTTAAGTTGATTGGATAAGAGAAATATTTGTTTTCTAATTACTAGATGCTAATTTTTAATTATTGTGATATTTAATTATTATGTTGATGGATGATTATTGTTGAGAAGAGATTGTAAATGTGAATGACGTTTGCTGAATTTGGGTACCCTGTTTAGTGGAGAACAACAAACTTATTTGAGCTGTATTTGGAGTTTTATAACTTCAAATTGGTTGCCGTTGGTTTCAAAAAAAATTTGAGATGTTATTTAAAAAAAATTGATAGAAATAGAGGAAGCTTAATTTTGTTATCTTTATGGCCAATTTGGACCATACTTTTAGTTGCTTAATTTTGTTGATAGCTTGACCATGGTGGAATATTTTTTATGTTTCTCCTTCTATACATATCCAATTGATGCGAAATCAGTTGAAAATTAATTTAGACTTATAATTTTACTGATCTGGAGAAATTTTTTTTGAAATTCCTAATGTGTAATTTTTGGTGTATTTTTGAATTTAAATTATCAAATCTGCCATGTTGGAATATGATATATTGTTGGTATATCTTAGGAATATTATTGTTTCCTTATATATTGTGTGGATGTTAATTGTGTAATGGAGTGATATGTGATGTATATGTAAATATAAGAAATGTGGTTGGATGAGTATAAGAAGACAATGTTACTTGTGAATAAGGTTATGCTGTGTGCGTTATGGAATCCCCTTTAAATGTCGTAATAAGGCTAAAGAAAAATTTTGTACAAGATTATGGTGGGCTGTGTGTGTATGGGGATCCATGAATAATTGAAAAGAAGTTGTAGTTTTATATATATAATTCACTAGTTCATTGTTGTCCAAAAGAAAATGCTATGTTACTATGACTATGTACATATTATAAATGCATAATTAAATAAATATATAGTTAATTATTGAATGGATTGATACTTGATAATATTATATGCTTGAGTGTGTTATTTTTTATAGAATATTATGTTATTTATTTACTGAGTTGCAGACTCACTCATCTGCATTATTTTTCAGGATTAAAAGAATTGTAGTCGGTCTTGAAGAAATAATTACGTCAATTGCACTAACATTATGTTAGGTGGGTCAACAGGAGGTCGTGTTCAATTTTTCTTAAACGTGACATGCCTAGAGAATTTTCATATATTGTAATAAAGCTAGTGTGTTGTATATATATAACATAAGGGAAGATGTGGACCTTTGATGTTGTGAGCTTGTTGGTGTTTGATATGTGTTACTTGTATAAATACTTCTATTACATATGTTGAATTGTGAGTTAAAAAATTTGATATTAACAAACATGTCATATGTTAGTCATATGCATACTATGTATGTTTGACATCCTTAACAGGTGTCACAATGTTCCCCTTTATTATACTTATATCTTCTCACTGCATAGTCGTACTCATCCTCTTCATTTTATCATTTTTCAGACTCTTTGTAGATAAATAAATCATTACACAACGTAGTTCGCGTGTGCTCTGCATTTGTGAGCTTTAGTGAAGGTTGAGCCGACAAACCCTTGCTATTTTGGATAAATTTTACCTAGATTAGCCTTAAAGGCCAATGTACAGTTTATAAGTAATTACTCTTAACTGAACCTTATGTACAGTAAGCTTATAATAATATCTTAGTAGTGTTTTATTTATAGTGTTTTTGGTTGTTCTATAAGTTTTAGTTCATGGTCATACTTATCCTTGTGATAGAGGATGGGGTGTGACAAAAACTATCATAACTAATCTAGCAAATAATACAGATATTCAGAAAGCAGAAATACACATTCAATTTGAGACCAAAGTTGACATTTCAATCTGATACTCACGCTAGCCCTCACCCTCATGGCATTATTGTTGTGTTGGACCTACTGCACGCATGCCACCATTCTTAAGCTCTGCTACAGAAATTGAATGGAGAGCGCTGGCTGTTAGTCTCCTGCGAGAAACAGATTCTTGAGAAACAAATTTCATTGTAGGTCGAGACTTTGGGTTGGCTTCTAAGCAAGCAAATGCTACTGAAGCAATGTGAGTTACATCTTGAATGCCACTCCTAGTCCTTGGTGGCGGCAGGCGTGTGTCCAGTATCTCATTAAGCATCATTGCATTTTGTACAGTTGATGCTGATGATGGTGATAGGAGATCTCCTGGATGTCTACCCATCAGCAATTCCAGAGCCACAACTCCAAAGCTATAAACATCACATTTTTCTGTCACAACCATTGTGTAGGCAAGTTCTATCCACAAATAAAATTATATTAGAAACAATAACATAACATTCATTGCATCAACCTGTGCTTCACTACTTCAATTCTCATTTATATATACATAAAAAAAAAAGCACAAGTTTTTACCTGGAGCAATGTAACCATAGGTGCCAGCAAGAAGAGTTTGATTGGATGAATCAGTGCAAAGGAGTCTAGCAGTGCCAAAATCAGATACAAAACCCTCCAATTCGGAATTCAACAGAATGTTGTTGCTCGATATGTCACGATGAACAATAGGCGGAGAACAATCATGATGCATGTATGATAAAGCTTGTGCAATACCTCTGACAATGCTAATTCTTTTAGTCCAATCCAACTCCACAGCTTCCGCATCATTTCTCAAGATGCAAAACAGGCTTCCCCTTTCCATGTATTCACAAACCAAAAACATGGATCTTTTGTGCAGACAAAACCCATGAAGTTTGACGATATTCTTATGGCGTATTTCTGACAGCACCTTTGCCTCATTCCTGAAAGATTTGTCAAAAGCTGGGTCTTCGGCTTCCATGCGGTGGAGTTTCTTCAAGGCAACAGCTTTGCCGCTAGGAAGTTGTGCTCTGTAAACACTGCCATATCCCCCAGTGCCAATGCAGTATCTGATGTCAAAGTCTTGGGTTGCTTCGATGACGTCTTCAAAAGCGATGTTTCCATCATAATTCCATATAGAAAACATATCTCCATTCTTCAATGGTCGGTTCTCATGTTGCAAATTCTGGGCATTGCGAGAAAGGAATAGAAATCCAAGAATCAGGAAGATGGCAACGAAGATGGTCATGGGAAGCCATATTTTCATGGAACGCAAGGCTCTGTTGACATTATGTGGTGGAAAGCAGCTCTGGAATTCACCATCGCATTTTGATGACTGGGAAGTTCTATAACTTGGACACTGTGGAATTTGAGCCAGGAAAGGATTACCTTCCACATTGATATTTTTGATGAGTGGCGAGCAAACAACAGAATCTGGAATCTTCCCGGAGAGGTTGTTGTGCCTGAGATCCAAATGCTCCAAATAAATTAAATTTCCAACTGTGGGAGGTATTTCTCCGCTTATCAAATTGCGGCTCAGATCCAATTGATTCAGAGGTATTATCTTTCCAATTGTGGGAGGTATTTCTCCGCTGATCAAATTGATGCTCAAATTCAAAACGTACAGCTCAAGGTTTCCAAGTTCAAGGGGAATCGTTCCATTTAAATGGTTGTTGTTCAGTGACAGAGATTTTAAGTTGACGCAATTTGTTATGTGAATTGGGATGGGTCCGCTGAGTTTGTTATGGGAAAGATATAATTTCTGTAGATTGATCAGTGCTCCGATTTCAGATGGAATTGGGCCAGAAATTCGGTTTCTTGAAAGATCAAGATGAGACAGGGCAGAAAGTTGAGAAAGCTCAGATGGCATGGATCCTCCTAACAGGTTTGAATCAAGCAACAACTCATGCAGTCCGGCCAATTTACCAAAAGATGATGGTATTGGACCAGTGAGATTGTTATTGCTCAAGCTTAAGTAAGAAAGAATCGTCAAATTTCCAATCTCTAGAGGGATCGGTCCAGAGAGGAGGTTGTTTTTTATTTTGAATGAAAGAAGGCTTTTCAGACCTCCAATTTCTGGAGGTATTGAGCCATGGATTTGATTGTGATCAAGAGAAAGGTCTTCCAATTTTGTCAAACTAGCAAAAGTGGAAGGGAGTGTACCAATGAGCTTATTTAGAGAAACGTCTAAATAAGAAAGACTCTTCAAGTTCCCAATTGCTGGAGGTATAAAGCCATCAATTTGGTTGCCATGAAGTTCTAGGGATTTCAATCTGGTCAAATTACCAAAAGTAGAAGGGATTGGACCACTAATGTGATTGAAACTAAGATCAAGCTGTTCCAAACTGGTCAGATTGCCAAGAGTAGGAGGGATTGGACAAGTGAGGTTATTTCCAGAAATGCTTAAATAATAAAAGCTCTTCAAGTTCCCAATTTCTGGAGATATAATAATTCCACTAATTTCATTCCATGAAATGTCAAGTTGCAATAATTGGGTAAGATTGGCAAGTGAGTGAAAAGGCAACTCACCTGTTAAATGATTGCGTGAGAGGTCAAGGTACTTGAGCTTCGAAAGCACACCTATTTGAGGCGGGATTCTTCCAATGAATCCATTTCCCTGGAAACTAACCCGAATGAGATTTGGGAGATGAGAGAAATTCAACTTTCCAAGACTTGATCCATGGGTACACTCCCAAGGAGGCGATTGGATTTCGATCACACTCCCAACTTGATTGCAAGTAATACCAGGCCATCTGCAATGATTTGAGGACCTGTTGACATGGCCATCACACCACCATCCGCTTTGGAGGAGAGCCTCAGCTTCTAAATGCATGGACGACGAATTGAATTTGAATGGAGCCCCTGCTGTTGCTTGAGTAAGGCTACTTATTAAAGCACCCATAAAAGTAAGGAAGAAATTAAACCTGCCAATGAAAGTAACCATCAACATAGCTTTGTTCCGTGTTGTTGTTGTTGTTGTGAGGTTTTATTTGCTTCTTAAACCTTCACAATTCACATATATATGCTGTGTAGTTTGCGTAGACAAATATATATTGCAAGTCTTCTTCATACAGTGTTGAAGAAATTCAATAATATTACTATTTGGTAAAGTTTTTAGAATACGGATGTTTCACCGTAAAAGTTTATAAATATTACATTTTTCTTCTGATAATCAACTCTACTTTGTCAGGATTAACATCTTCTAGACATGCCTACTAACTGATTGGTGTAATCCTATCCTTTTCAAATGGTATTTTTGCGTTTTTGTCTGGTGGATACGTGCCTCAGTGCCTCAAGGTTCACAGATTCTTTTCGTCAAGGGCCATGTTGTTCACTGATTATAGATAACGAAAGAGCCAAAGATTTCCAAAACCTGGAATCTGTATAGAAGAAGACAGGTCACAGGGGCACCCAAGTCAGGAAGGTGACAAAGGTACAATTTAATTACACGTCCACGGCCACCGTTGTTTTTTTTTTTTTTTTTTTTTTAAGGCTAATGGAGTAATGGTCAAAATTTTTTTATTACCTTTTCTTAAATTAAATTAAATCTTTTTACCAGAGAAAATTATTGCGTACAGATTAGGAAGTGTAGCAATACTCGGTACCATTTTGTCGTTAAAAACATTTACAATAAAGTAAAATTCTCTATTTTAAAGAGTCAAATTAAAAAAATAATTTTCAATATATTTTTTATATTTTTATTTTAGAGTTGAGAGTTGGTTTGACTCTTTATATACATAGAGTCAAACTTTACTCTCTACTCTAAAATATTTCAATTTTCTATGTAAAATATTAATTGATATTTATCTATTTATTGAAAAAAAATTTCTCTTTCATCAAATGATGGAAAAAAATTAAATAAATAGAGAGAAATCTTGTAAAAATAAATGAGAAAAAAAAATTAAACATTAATATTTATTGGATAAAGCAAAATAAAAATTAAAAATATAGAGAGTCTATTGGATTTGTAAAAATATTTTTTCTCTTTATATTTAAAATTTTTTTGAGATGTTCTTTATTGTACAAAACATGCTTTTTAAAATAAAAAATACTATTGGAGATGTTCTAACTAGACTGATGTTATAGGTTCTTTGGTTTTGTTATTGTTAGTGGAGTTTGCTTCTGAGATTGTAAGCTGACCGACTTTTTTTTTTAAAAAAAAAATGTATTGTTTTTCAGCAATGTAGTTTTTTTTCTTTTAGTTTATAGACAAAAAAAATTCTAACAGAGTTCTATTTTTTATCCTTAGGACATGATTATTGAGCTTGGCTAAGGGAATTGCATGGCGAGAATTGGCAAATTTTCTCTTTCAGGAAAGAAAGTCTTGGGACACAAAATTCATCGGAGGCATAGATTTTGGATCGGCATTTAAGCAACCAAATGCTACTGATGCAATATGGATTACATTTTGAATTGGATGGCATTTTTACTAGCAATATGGATTACAAATATTGAGCAATTAAGCAGTTTTAGGGTTGCTCAAAAAATTTAACATGGCATTTGTTGGGTGTTAAGAGCATCCTCAATAATTTCTTTATTTAAACAAAATTCTTTATTTTGAATAGTTAAACTAAAAAATGATTTTCAATACATTCTCTATATTTTTATTTTAGAGTAGAGAGTTGGTTTGACTTTCTATATGTAGAGAGTCAAACTTCACTTTCTACTCTAAAATATTTCAATTTCCTATGTAAAATATTAATTGATATTTATCTATTTATTAAAAAAAATTTGCTCTTTCATCAAATGGTGGGAAAGAATTAGATGAATAAAGAGAAATTTTGTAAAAATAAATGAGAAAAAAATTAAACAATAATATTTATTGGATAAAGTAAAATGAAGATTAAAAATATAAAGAGTCTATTGAAGTTGTAAAATTTTTTTCACTCTTTATATTTAAAAATTCTTTGAGATACTCTTTATTATGTAAAAATATTCTTTAAAATAAAGAGTACTATTGAAAATGCTCTAAGAGCGTTAATTGTATAGAATTGCTCAAAAAAAGATCTAAAAAAAGCTGATTGAGATTTCAAAACAATGAAAAATTGACGATCATTGCTAAGAAACAAATACTAAGACTGATATATATTAAATGTTGAGTTTCAAAATCATTAAAGTAAAAGTTTAATAAGTATTTCTCTTCATAATTTAATATTTAAGACTCACGTGTTAAGTAATTAAAATTGATAATATTTTATTATAAAAATATTAAAAAATTATTTCTATTAAAATATGTATATTTTATTTGATATAAAACATTCCAATTCTATCATAATTAAAATATTACTTATCATTTTCATAAAAAAGTATGTCTTTTATTTTAACTTAAATATCATTTTTTATTCAAATAAAAATACTTTTCATTTTTTAACCTAAAAAATTAATTAAAAATATATAATTTCTCACTCATTTTCTATATTTATCTTATTTTATCTATTCAATAATTAAAAATAATATTAAATATACTAACAAAACCATATCAATTTTATTAGATGCATAATAGTATATATGGTACGCGCTCTATAACACACATGCGTGCAAAGTTTAGACTAATAGTGATTAATAATTTAATTCCTCGAATAAGGTGTAATATTATAAATAGGGTAAGGGCATTATCGTCATTTAGGGAGCCTAAAACCCAACTTTCCCTTTTCCCTCTCTCATGGTCTCCATGTCAAGCTCAAAACTCGACCGTTGAGACAGCATAAAGAGACTGAAGTGCAGAAACCATTACAGACTACAGAGTGAGAGGTAGAGCTCAAAGCAAAAGATGGCAGAAGCAAACACAAATCCTAATCCTGACCCATTATCAACAATCACCAATGAAAAAACCCCAAAAATATCATCTTATGAACAGTCAAGACAAGAAAGAATCAAAGCAAACCTTGAAAGAATGCAAAAACTCGGCATTGTTGACCTCTCCCTCAAGCTCAAGTCACTCACTACTCCTAAACGTACTCCAAGAAGTAGCTCATCATCGCAAAAACATCCCTCTCCTCTCCAGCCATCTGGGCCCCTTCGTCGATCCTCTAGGTAATTATATTTTTCAATTTCACTATTCACCCAAATTGTGAGTTCTTGATTTGGTATTGTTCCTATCAGAATTGATGCATGGTTATTTATTTCATTTTTTTTTACTTATTTCTTTGGCTGGGGTTTAGATTGCACAACGTGACACCTGTTAGCTACTCAGAAGCAGCATTGGCAAAGAAAGACGGGTTATTGGGGGATGATGATGTAAGGATAGAGGCGGGTTCAAAGCCAGAGGTTTACACAGAAGAACATGAGAAGCTGTTAGGCAACACTGAGAGAAGCTGGACCTTTTTTGTGGATGGGTATGGAAGTGATGGAAAGCGGATCTATGATCAAGTTAAGGGAAAGACTTGCCACCAATGTAGGTCAGTGTGTTCTTTTTAACTCTAGCTGTTTGGTTACGATATTGAGTACTGTTATGTGGCTTGTGCTCATTAATTGAACTGAAGTTATATGATTTAAGAGGAAATACCATTCTGCGTGTTAGGATCAACATTTTTTTGAGGCTATCAATATACAATTGCCTCTTGATTAGTACATTGGCTTTTAGCATTGTCATTATAATTTCTACACCGCAAATCTGTTGTTAGCAAGAGTTGCCATTGGCATTTGATAGCATTAAGAAAGTTTACATTGTTAATAGTCACCATTGGATAGTAATGAAGGTGGTCAGGGAGCAAAAGTATTGATGGGAAAAATAAATAAAAAATTTTGGAAGGACATAACATGGAGGTTTCTTTTACTATTTTAATTTGTTTATTATCTAGCTCTAATGTTTCTCTATGCTCTTGGGTTCTTAAAATTATATTCTTTTTGCAATTTACATAATTTCAATCATTCACAATAAAGAAATGGTCCTCAACAGGCAAAAAACTCTGGGCTACCGCACTCACTGCAGCAAATGCCAGATGGTCCAAGGACAGTTTTGTGGAGATTGCTTATACATGAGGTTATTTTCTGGAAGATTCTTTACATTCTTTTTATCTGCTCTGCTGGTTTGATAACTTCATGAGCTTTTAATTGTGAAAGTTAAAAAACAGTCTAATTTTTCCAAGTCTTCTTTTGTTCAATGCAAGAAGATATGGGGAACATGTACTTGAAGCCATAGAAAATCCAAATTGGATATGCCCTGCCTGTCGTGGAATTTGCAACTGCAGTTTGTGCCGGCAAGCAAAAGGATGGGCTCCCACCGGACCTTTATATAGGAAGGTAATTCTGCTAAATATTAACATTAGCCTTATATTCTCAGAGGATAAATTTGAGCTAAGCTTCTTCCATCTTGTAGATATCCAGCTTGGGCTACAAGTCAGTTGCACATTATCTCATCCAAAACCGTCGCTGCTCGCAAAATACTACGGAGGAAAAACTGGCAATTGTCAGTCAAGTCTCAGCAAAAAGGTCACTGCCCTTTTCAGACATGGAAACACCAGCTAGGAGATCTCCTCAGATCAACAATGAACAAAGTGGATCATTACTTCCCCAATCTGAAGGCACAATGCTTCATGAGTTGAACAGCATGAAGGAGAAACAACTGTCAAACAGCGGAAATATGGCTGCTGATTGTCAGACTAAGAGGTCATTGCCCTTTACAGGCAATAAAGGGAACTCTGGGAATGTAGGAGCTACAGAGATCAGTGCCAATTGTCAGGTCCATGTCAACCTTGGATTACCAGAGCTTATGCTTGAAAACCAGAAAGAATGTGAGCTACAGAGCGAGAAAGATAAACAAATGCCCAATGGTGGAAATCTTGATATTGATGGTCAGACAAAGAGATCAGTGCCCATTTCAGGAAGTGAATCACAGTCCAAGACCCTGGAACCTATGTTTGAAGATCAGAAAGAGAGTGAGTTAAAGAGTGAAGAAGATAGACAACCATCCAACAATGGAAGTGTTGCTGCCGATGGTCAGACAAACAGATCAATCCCTGTTTCAGAAAGTGAAGAAAAGTGTGAGATTAGGGAGTTCGCAAAGGCCAACTGTGAAGTTTGTGACTTTGGGTTAACAAAGTGTGTGTTTGAAGACAAAAGAGCTATCACTATCAATGAGTTTCAAGATGAGGAAGAGAAGCAATTGCAATCTACTAATAAAGAGCATGGTGATAGCAATATTGCAGCAGATACTTGTCAGATACGTAAAAACAAGTGTGCATTGGACTTTGAACCTAGCCCAGATAGTATTGCTGGAAGATTGAGGCTCAGACATCAGGAAACCAAAATTTGTGGTTGTGCAGAATTTACAGATGCAAATGTGAAACTTTCTGATGTTAAGCAGTCTCTGAAAAATGATTTTTCTGTTAAAAAAATGGAGGTGGCAAAGGAACTGCATGTTAAGGACGATATGCAAGCTGATAAAGTTGCTGTATCAGATAGGAGGCCAATGCTCAAAAAGAAATCTGCAAGCACTTCAGAACCAAATCCAGACAGTATTGGTGGAAGGTTAAGGCAGAGGCGTAGAATGAGCAAAGGCTATGATGAAGAGGTACCAGAAGCAAATGACCAGAGCTCAGATAGAGTGCAAGCTTTTAATGATATCTCAACAATGGAAGGAGCAGACATCAACAAGAAGCTTTTAAGTACTGCAGAACCCGTGGAAGATAGCATTGCCCAGAGATTGAGATCTAGGCAGAAACTAATATGAAGTTGGAGGGAAGGCACTTTTCCATTTTGTGTCAGCAAAGGGCCAAGTTTAGGACTTTTTTTTTTTTTTTTTTTTTTTTTCTGGTTTTTTGGGTGAATGCACCAAGTTTTGTCATTTGCCTTCTTTGGGGGCTGTTTTTGCTTAGCATTCTTTGAATGCTCTGGCTCATGATTGCAAGAAAAGAACTTCTTTTGGGACTAGAATGGTGGTGCTGTAGAAGCAGTTTATTCCAAGTTGACTTGTTTGCAACATTTTGGATTCTGATGAACACATTGTACTCACTTTCGGCATTCCATCAATGTGAATATGGTTACTTGTCATGGATCACCATAGATCATTGCACTCAGAATAGCTAATGTTAAATTTTACCCGTCTTATATTGCGGAGAAATTATGTTAACTAGAGAAAGACAAAACTAAACACATATTTCTGCATTTTTTTGTTAAATGGCAAAGATTCTTGTCATGTTATCATTTTTTTAGGTAACATATTGGTGCCAATTACCAGGCATTAGTCATTCCAAGATTTTATTTATATAAAATGATCTGTTCTGATTAAAGGTTATATTTTCCTAAATTAATATGAAATACTCACAAATATAGCAACAAACAAAAAATTCTTGTTAAAAATAATATTTTTATAATTAAAAAATAATAAAAATTCTTACTAAAACTTGATTTCTTCATTATTAAAAATAATAAAAAATTAAAATCTGCAATTAATTAAAAACACACTTTTACCTCTCACCCTTTTTATTAATTAAAAAATTAACCCTTTTACCTCACTATCCTGAATTAAACATTTTTACATGATTACTAATTCTTTGAAACTAGGTAAATACTTATGCGTTGCGCAGCTAAATTTAATTTTTTAAAATTAATTGTTGTAAACTTATAAAATTTAGTAATGTTATTTCTTTAAAAAACAAAACATACTAAAAGTTTTTTTTTTATCATAACTTAGTAAAAAGGGTAAACTACAAAAAAAAAAATTCACCACCTTTAGTGTTTTTTGCAATTTCAACATATCTTTTTTTTTTTAGCAATGTCATTCACCACCTTTCTAATTTTTCTAATTCTAAGCACCGAAAAACTTGAATTTGAAATTAAACTGACATATCAATTGGAATTGTCTTTTGTTTTTTTCGTGGAACCCATAAATGATCTAATATACAAAAATAATACATTTTATGAGATCCTGAAATTTTAAAATTAACCATTTTAAATGGCTCAATTCCCAAAAAAAATGGATAGATAAAATCATTTAAAATTGTGTTTTGAAATCGTAGCACGCATCATTTTGTTCATTAGACTTTAAATGGATCATATTTAAAAAATTAAAGATAACTTTGACCGTTACACTTATAAATTTTTGTTTGAGAGTTTATCGGTGTTTCGAATTGCAAAAATTAAAAATGTGGTGAATGACATTGCTAAAAAAAAGATATGTTGAAATTGCAAAAGGCGCCAAATGTGGTGAATTTTTTTGTAGTTTACCTTATTAAAAATTATTGAAATACATATCTTGCAAATCTCTATATTCACCACACATAAATTGTTGAGTTTTTTTTTTTATCAAACCAATATTGAGATCTAATTTTTGCAAAAAATAGTTTAGGGAATGAGTATTTTGATTGATATAGGAACAGCATAAATTGAGGCTTGTAATTCTAAATTGTTTGTTTGTATAAATTCATGTATAGTGAGTGTAGTCTTGATTTGGAGAACAACTACATTAAGCATAAAATTATAAAGCAATAGCTCAACATCGATTAACTGATTGACTACTAATTTTGTTTACAAATTAGATTGTCCTATGCACATTTGAGAACATAGCTCACCAAACTGATGATGAGCTTCCACAGTGTCCTCTGACTGGCGGAGAACATCCAATTTCTTTTTCAGAATTTATAAGGCGTTGAGTACCAGCTGCGAAGCCTTAATCACACCAGTTGATTCAACAGTGAATATAAAATTGTGTTCCTTGGCTGCAAAAGCTCCGGCTTCTCCATAGAATATGCTTTCTCAATTGCTTTAACATCATAAGTTTATGCTTAAGGATAAGCTACTTCAACCTTCACAACAGCTAGTGAGAAATAAAAACGTTGAGAACTCTTCAAGTTGGACTTCTGGAAAAAGAACAGCATGTGAGACGGTGAAGTTCAATATAAAGTAATCATAGTCGTAAACTTACATATAATCCAAACTAAAGAAATTTTGCAATGTATGGTCTTATGGTTTAGTTCAAAAAAACATGCATTATGCCTACACGTACAGAAAGTAAATGAGCAAATAAGAAGACTAAGTTAAATGTTTTCAAAGGAAGACTTCGAAGACAACCAGATGGGAATGCAATCTTTGATTTTGGTAAAGAAGCACAAGTGTAGTCTAATGAAGGGCAAAGCATTTAATCATGCAGAGACTAACACGAAGTAAAAATTATGACATAAATGAAGCAAAAAAATAATTTTCATTTAGAGTATCACCATAAAAGCATATTAATTAACAAATAATTTTTACCAAGAGTGTCACCCACAGCCACTATCAATTTACGATGAGGTAATCTCATTCTGACGTACTGTTAAATTTTTTCTGTCTTCTCACTAGTTCCATCCTTTGTAGGGCTTACCGGAAAATCTCCAGAGAATAAACCATCTGGCTGACTAAACTGGATGTTCATACTGCTGGTAGGTAAATGTTCCAGGACAATCTGTATGAAAACATAAGATAGAGTGAATCAGATCGTTTAAATCATAATTGGTAACTAAGTTTTCTTGATGACAACCTCAAAAGAAGTATAAAAGAAAATTTGCAAGATGCCATATAAAGCTTTTGAACATTGCGACTACAGTATTTAATCATGTTACCTGATTACCTTCTTATTGACCCTCAGAGTGGATCAGAATTGTACGGCAACGCTTATCTTCTTTCATTAAGCTCGAATTCTAGAGGTGGGTCACACGGGCTGCCTTGATGCTTTTCTTCAGTCTTTGTCAAATGTTGCAATTTTTGCAGAGTTTGATCGTTAAGAATGAAGAATCGAAGCAAACCATGAGAAGCGTGAAAATTTAAATGGTCATCAAGAATTTAAATAATGATGGCACATAATTCCAAGAGAAGGATTATTTTGTAGAGAATAACAGCTACCTTGATGCTTAGTAAGAGTTGGTTCAGAGTTTCATATTAAAGCCAACCCTGGTAAATGGTTGCCTGCTGTTGGGCTCAAAGTCCTGAAAATAGGGGATTTGCTGACACTTTGTAATGGACTGTGTTCAACAGAATTGTATAATTGTGCCTAGTTATGTGTCAAGATTCGGGTATATTGCATTCACTTTAGGTAGGTGAAATACAAACAGGCTAAAAAACGCTAGTCACAGGTGAGTTGTGAAGAGTTGGTTACAGGTGAACCCACTGTATGCCGGAAACTACAACATTCACCTTGTTCAATTTCTTGATTGAGTTGCAACATCAAGCTGAAAAGTAGAAAGCATAAAGGCAATAGGCTTTACTCATAGAAACTTCAATAACAATAATCCAAAATTACAATCAAATAAGGAAAAGAATCAAATTCAAGACAAACTAAAAACTGAATGAGACCACAATTTGTGTTGCCTCATTAATATAAGATTAAAGGTGGAGTCTTTAGAGACTCCTTTGACGGTGGCAAAATTTTGTTTCACCCACTTTGATGTGGGTAGAAGCTCTTCACCTCGTTCTTCAAAGGCATATAAAATCAGGTTTTATTTGCTCTTTCTGGTAGTGGGCAGCGACATGATTTATTGGCAGAAAGTTAGTTCTTCTACCCACATCAAATGGCAAAAAGAAGGATTATATAAAGAACAATAGAAGAAGCAGAAGAATTGGAACCCTTGCTGCAAAGTTCTGATTTTTGGAGATTTAGTTAATGAATCAATGCCCTTTGGTCCACCGAATTAAAGGAATGGGAAAATTGAAGGTGGACCTATGCAACCTTCCGCCTCCTTTTATTCAACTGATGTTAATGCCACACTTTCCAATGCTGCAACTGAAATGAAGCGAGAGAATTTGAAAAGCTACGGAAGAGGGGTAACCAAAAACAGCAGAGAGTATTTATAGAAGAAAGAGGCTAAATTGTAAATTATTATAGGCTAAATTGGGCACTCATCATCTCAGCTTCCCATGCTGCCAGGTGCCAAAAATTGAAGCACTTCTCTGTGATGTTCCAACTTCCAATCCCCCTTATGAGGAGTTGGCCATTACCCTGGTTCAATATGATGTAATTTAAAAAGCCACAAACTGATTGGTAGTATATTGTCATATTTCTTAACAACTCTTTCGTAGAAGAGGTGCATGTTACTTGTGGTAATTGTACTAGCTAGTTTGCTACTTTCAGGAAGAATTTTTTTGTTTGACACAAAAGAAGTCAACAGAGATGAATGTGGTAATGGAGATGAAATTTCTGTGAAAACTACTCTCTTTCTTCAAACACATATGCATATATTTGTTGCTAATACTCTCTACTTTTTTTTATGCAGGCTAAATCCCCAGCTCACATGTTCAATGTGTCTGATTGGAATCCGGTTGATCCAAAGGTTTTAGCAAAAATAGAAAATCTCAGCATTTCTAAATTCAGGAACATTTCTTGTTGTAAATTAAATATGTGTTTATTAAATACATTATGCTTAAACTTCTTTGATGATGAAGAAGAATGTTTTATTTTTGGCCAAAATAGATTGGCAATTTCATTAGAGGATGTTTATTTTTTGTCTGGGCTGCCAATCGATGGGAAACCAGTAGTGATCGTTGAACCAAGAGATCCTAATCAAGTGTTTTTAAATCTTTTGGGGCATGTAAGTCCAGAAGATGACCCAGGTTGGATTACTCTAAAATGGCTTTAGAGAAAATTCATGAGAGTTCCAGAAAACATTGAGGAGAATGACCCTGAGTTGTTATGCTATGTCAGGGCATACTTCTTGTTTGTCCTTGGGTCCCTTGTGTTCCCTTGCACCTCAAGTACCCCAGTAGCAGTAACCTATTTGCTTTTCTTGGAGAACATATATGAATTTGATGAGTATGCATGGGGAGCAGGGATGCTTGTGTATCTCCTTAGCGGAAAAAGAAAAGCAAGAAAAAAGAATGGAAAATATATGTATGGAGCTGTTTGGTTGCTTCAAGTAAGTGTTCATTTTCTGATTCTTATTTTGTTTTTTTTTTCCTCTTTTGTGTATTCTTTTTCAATTAACAACTAATCTATTTTTATGGTCTAGATGTTCATGATGGAGCATTTGCCTTCTGTGGCAAGAGTACTTAATTTGGATAAGGATTATGAGAAACCTAAGGACCTCCCTTATGTAGTAGGGTGGTCAGAATTACCTAAAGCTCCATCAAAACATAATTTCAAGAACATCAATTTTCATGAGCGGCTGTCAAATGCCAATCTGGACTTACATACACTAATGCTATGATTTGAAAGTATGCTCTGAATTGA
This sequence comes from Mallotus repandus, assembly GCA_949671775.1. NCBI lineage: Eukaryota > Viridiplantae > Streptophyta > Magnoliopsida > Malpighiales > Euphorbiaceae > Mallotus > Mallotus repandus. The sequence continues at coordinate 29,289 of CATIWM010647732.1, forward strand.
AGCTTGCTTGACCAGTATTAAGATCATATTAAAACTGAAATTTGTTGACTTTTATAGATTACATGGAGGCCATATGAGTGGAACCAGCAGATTGGATGTTCGAGAATGTTTTATTCTCGAACGGTCTTAATTGGCTTGAATAGTCTTTCCTATCATCGGCCTGATCTCATCCCTCGCCAACTTGGCATTCACGAAGTGGATATTTGTGACTTACGAGAGAGAATTGAAATTAAAGAAGAATGCAGAAGTGGGTCTCGAGGGAAGAACTGGCTGGTAAAGTACAGTGATTACATATGTGAATGAGATCGAAGATACGACTCATGTGTGAAAGAAGCTTCTCCAGGTGAATTTTGATCATTGTCATTTATAGAAAAGTTTAATACTCAACAGTAATTTGTTTTTTTTGCAGCTTTTGCAGGTACTGATAAAGAGCATGGTGATAGCAATATTGCAGCAGAAATTTATCAGATATTTTAAGTTCACTAGAGAAAGACAAAACTGAACACATATTTCTGCATTTTTTTGTTAAATGGCAAAGATTCTTGTTATGTTATCATATTTTAGGTAACATATTGGAGCCACTTACCGGTCATTAGTCATTCCAGGAATTTATTTATATAAAATGGTCAGTTTCCGATTGAAAGTTATATTTTCCTAAATAAATTATATTCAAGGCCCAGGCTATCAGCTGATCAAAACCTGAATTAGCCATTCTTTGTCTGTGATTAACATCAACCAAGCATGAACGAAAGCGGTTGATTTCTTTCTCAATGTGATGAAAGTTTTAACAATGATTTGAAGTATGATTTGATGATGACATCTCCAATGACTTGTTTACTAAAAGCAAAATTGGTATTTTTACCATATAGCCTTGGTATTGTCACTATATAGGCATAGTGACGAGGTGTACATACAATAAACAATTTCAACTAATATGTCAAAAACTGTTGTCACACTCATGATTCCACCATCTTTATAAGAAACGCAGTTTCCATTGCTGACTCCTTGCAATGCAGGTATCGGTTTTCCTCCACAATGTCTATTGTTAAATTAAGTAGTATTGGATGGTTAGGGTCATAAATAGCACGTTCACGAACTCGTGCAACCCATTTTGCTGCTTCCCAGACCCCAAATCTGAAAGACACAAGGACGCAGAACAGAATCACTTTGTTTATCATAACAATCTTATATTGACATCAGGAAAAGAATATAAAAAGTAGGCTTCTATTAATCACTGCCTCTTGAATCACAGGTTGAAATTTATTTTGTCAAAAAAAAAAATAACCAAGAATATCAGCATAACCAATATGAATACACATGCCCACATAATGATAAGACGTAATGCGCACACTACACAGTTTCAGATCAACTGCATTTCATTAAGAATTGTATTCAGAGACAAAAATTTGCAAATTCACCCAGATTTGGTTTAGGACAAACATCACAAGTCACAACAATATTTGGCTGGTAGTAAGCTTCATAATCATTTCACTTCTTACTCATTACAAATCCATTCTTAAATTGTTGTCCCTTCCTTAAGATTGAAAACATGCATTAACTAAAAGCGGATTTTAACAGTATCAGACATGTCCATGCATGATTGGTTACATCTGTGTTTATGCTTGAACTATAAAAAATATGTAAGAAATTACCTTGTGCTGAAACATGAGGATATTAGTACAGCAGGATAAAGAACATCCT
>CATIWM010647801.1:0-14190 GCA_949671775.1 Mallotus repandus
ATTTATTATCAAGAGTTGATAATATGAGTTACAAATTTATTAAGTACATATGCTATAAATTATTCATTGTCAATTAATTAATATTTTGGTAATACTAATTAGACTATCACCTCTGTCTATTTTCCTTGATTAGTGTGTGATACTAATAGTTTGAGGTAGTGACTCATGCTACTTGATATGAGATATTAGAAGAGACATGTGGATACTCATATGATAGGTGAATTGAACAGTGACGTTAGATTTGTGATCGCAAGTATATTCACTTATAGTCAACGATCACAATCTAGGTCATAATGGTGCATATAGTCCTTTGACCTAAAGTGACACGGTCATCCACATTTGAGTGGTTAGAGTTTGTTACTACTTACATACTTGTGTTATTCACACATAGGTATATGGCATGTGGTGGCTCTAATCAGTTTAATATAGGGATGAGTGTTCAGCCAAGATGGGATTCATTGCCTGGAGTAAACCAGGATAGATCCTATGTTATCGAAGATTATTCTTGATGAATAGAGTTCTTGGCCAGGACAAACATTACATAGTCTGAAAGAGTTTCAGTGCTAGAAAGTATTTCTAGTATTTGTTATGTTTTATCAAGAATAACTTGAGATGAGGTCATATGATAAAGCTAATGAGTTTGACTTTAACTTGACTCTAGGCTATATCGGGATCCTTTAATGAAGGGATTTTAGTGCACAGTAATTATGACCATAAGGGTTTGTGTGAATCATTATATGCATTCATTTCTAATTGGGTAGTTGTGATATTGATGCTAGGGGTCACTCACAACTTATGAGAACTAAATTTGTATAATTGGGATTTTCATATTTAGGCTTGAAAGAGTTTCAAATAATATCAAGAGTTGATATTATATTCTCATTGCCAATTAGACATAAACCTAGTAAGTCACACCTAAAAGAGTTTTTCCATGTCACCTTATTAATCTAATTATTGATTAAAAAATTTAATCAATTAATTAAGTTTAATGGAATTGGATTTATGCTTTGAGCAGTGATTCTAGCATATCATGAAATCTAATTCCACCAAGAGTTTAATTATTAAATGCTTAATTAATATGTGATATTAATTAAAGCATTAAATAAATAAAGAGTATATGTTGTCTCCTTATGGACTTGGATTAATGGTCCAAGGTGTATGGGCCTAGGCCCAAAAGAGTTTTGGCCCAAAGATTAATCCAAGGCCCATTAACATAACTCAAGCCCATTAGTTTGATGGAATGGGCTTGGGCCAAATGTTGGTCTAACTCTAAGGCCCATTAGTTTGATAGAATGGGCTCGAGCTAAAAGTTGGCCCAACCAAAAGGCCCAATTCCATCAATTAGGCCTAATTGATTTATGGATTGGACTTGGCCCATATATTGGCCCAAGAGTTGGCCCAATAACCAAGCTTAAGTCCATTTCTCAATATAAGTCTATTTTGGCATATTAGGAGATATTATCTCTTATGTGTGTTTAGTTGACTTTTGGGGCAAATTGAGTTATTGGGTTGTGTAGAGAAAATATGTGTGGATTAAATAATTGAGAAGTGTTTAATATATATCTACGTCTATTCTCTACACTTATTAGATATTTATACATACACACTCTTTACAATGTCTTGAGGTGGCTTTCTAATGATTATGGTGTAAGAGATATTTATATGTGCATGTCTAATTAACCCTAATTCTCTACATATAAATATAACCTTGATAAGAGTTCTAAAGGTTAAGTTTTGATATCCATTAAGTGCTAGTGGAAAGTGTAGAGACAAAAGATACACCAAAAGGAAACACAAAATATACTAAACATAAACTCTTGGTTCTTGCTAGTGGGATTGAGTTAGTTGAAGTTTCTTCATAAGGGAGGTTCTTGTAACTACACTTAATCAAAGGCAAGAAGGTGATTGGAAGGCTTTGGTGTTTCAAACGAGAGGCCAAACATTTGGGTGGCTTAGCATTGATTCAAGAGTTGATAAAAAAATAATCCATTGTAGTAGATTACTTCTTGTCTAAATCAAACATTTAGGAGATTGTAAGTATTCTGCCAATATGATTTCCTAAGTTTTATGTTTATACATGTTGATGTATGTTTGCTATGTGTTTAATTGCAAAATGGATTCATAAGAGTGGAAATTCTTCATGTTATGAAGGGTTATGAGAAAGTAAATTTTTGAAATTTACTCTACTTAGGTTAGTCCTCACCACACTATTCTTAAAGCTAAGTAGCATAATCGATTTCCTTTCATCATCATCATCATAATTATTACAATCATCAGAAGAAGAATTAGATGTAGATGTTACCTCTTTTTCATTATCAAGAGCCATGAAGCAAAGATTGGCCATTTCTTGCTGCTCCTCTTAAATTTTTGATTCGGAGGAATCATCCCATGAAGCTTTGAAGGCCTTCTTCTTGTCCTTTGCTCCCTTATTCTTAAATTTGAGCTTGGTGCACTCACTTCTAATGTGACTTAATTTCTTACATTTATAACAAGTGACATCTTTGCTATTCTTGCTTTCATACTTCTTGTTGAATTCTCTAATTCTCAAAGAGTTTTTCATTCTTAAGAAACTTTTAAAATTTCTTGTAAGCATAGCAATGTCACCTTCTTCATCACTAGAGTCTTCAAGGCTTTCATCTTCACTTGTTTCTTGAATAGCCTTTAATGTCATGCTCTTTTTCTTCTCTTCCTTCTTATCTCTCTCATCTCCTCTTTGCCTTATATTAAGCTCATGGGTAAGGAGCTTTCCAATAAGTACATCGGTTGAGAGAGTTGAGAGGTCTTATGCTTCCTCAATTTAAGTGACTCTAGATTCCCAATCCTTCTTAGGTAGGGTTCTTAGAATCTTGTTATTCACTTCTTCCTTAGAAAAATATTTTTTTAGTTTCCTTAAAGTTGTAAGAAGAGCATTGAGATGATTGGTCATCTCGGTTATTGATTCTTGAGGCTTCATCTTGAAGTGTTCATACTCATCTATGTGAAGTTAAACCTTCTTGCTCTCACTTGTACATTTCCTTCATAATGATTCTCTAGAGTTTCCCACACTTCTTTTGCAGCGTGGCAATATTGAACCTTACCTCCTTCTCTAAACATTAAAGCAAGTAGGATTGTCATTGCCTTCTTATTCTTATAGTTTTCCTTTCTTGATCTTGAGTCAATTGTGTTCTCTCAATACGAATTTCCACATTGTCTAGTGTGGCTTAAGGAGGCACCCAACCATCAAGAACTACTTCCCATAGTTTAATAGGATCATTATCAAGGTATAGCTCCATTTTAAACTTCTAATGAGGACAATCATTCCTGTTAAAGAAAGGTCTTAGAGAAGAAAAGTTTATACCCTCACTTCCTATGATCTAAGCTTCTTGCAATGAAGTACCAAGAAGTTTAGCTCTGATACCAATTATAGTTGCCTTAGAGGGGGTTGAATAGGGCTTTTGAGAAATTTAAAGAAAATTAAACAAACTTAAGGAGATTAAGCAAGGATTAAGGAAATAGAAGAAGGAACTCAACCAATTAAGGAGTTCGGTTTATCAACAAACCTATGTCTCCACCTAACTTATTCCCAAGTTAGGATTTTTAACCACCACACTAATCTTATTAGCAAGATTATGATTATAAGAGTTTTAAGGCTCAACTCTAAACCATACAATAATGAGCTTTCAAAAGGCTTAGCTCTAACCAAAATCCCAAGTGTTTTGATGGATAAACACTTAAACCAATTCATTAGAAATAAACCTCACTTCCTTTTTAATCTATTTTAGAAATTAGATGAAGTAGAAGTCCTATTTCTAACACACAAACCAACTCTCAAGAAAGTAGATGAATATTAAGAGCTTAATTGAATGTTAAGAGTAGATGATTCAACAACAAAAGTGTATATATACTTAATTGAGCTTCAAGGAGTTATTTTATATGTTTGCAACTCAAAAATAGCTAGTGGAGATCATTAATGTCATCCCCAACCTCTCCATACTTTATTAAATATAAAAATAGTTTTTTTAAAGAGATAAAGCTGCTCATGGTCATAAGAACATGGTCCCGGTTGTGAGAAAAAATCTAGAAGTTGGAGTTCCAGGTCACCGTTGTGCTTTAAAGGCAGACTGGTCACGAGCTACTCACGGTCATGAGGGCAAACCGTGAGCAGCTCAGAATTTTAACTTGTTTAGATGCTTGTTGATCACGATCTAAAGAAGGTCGTGACCCTATCACAATCACCTCACGATCATGAGGGTGGATTATGAGGGGTGCAGAATTGCTTCCTCAATAAAGGCATGTTGATGCTTGAGCTTGTGATGGATGGTCATGATCGGGACTTGAGCTTATGAGGGCAGCATATTGACTTGATTTTGCATATTCTTGATGCTCTAACTTATTAGAGATGATTTTGAACATTTGTAACACTTTTAAATATAGATTGATTGAACCTAATGCACACTTAATAAACATATTAGTTCAAATTAAATTATTTGTCAAAGATCAAAACAATAAATAGTTATTGAATAAACAACCTAAGATCAACAATCTCCCTCTTTTTTGACTTTGACAAATAATTTATATGTGTGAAAAGTGCATAATTAAGTAAAATGTAAAAAGTGAATAAAGCTCACCTTTTGTTCATGCTTAGGTTAAAAAGAAATCCCCCCCTTAATATGTGTATGATTGATTTTTGAAAAACTTATATAAAAAATGTATAATTTAAACATGATTTTACAAAAACTTATATAAAAAAAATGTATGATTTAAACACACATACACATAGTTCTCCCTTTTTTTCAAAAATCAAAAAGTGATAGAGGGAAATAGATGTAAAAATAGAGAATAACAAGATTTTATTAACATAAGCAAAGATGTAGGGCATACATGAAATAAGTCTTAAACATAGTCAAAGCAAAGACATAAACTAAGAATAAACCAAACATAAGCCACATAACAAACTACATTAGCTTAACACTAAACTATAGAAACTAAGCAAGGTAACTAAGAAGATGGGTCTACATCATGATCATCTCCTTAAGAAAGTGGCACTTGAGGATCTTCTGGAGGAGGTGGCCAAGTGCATGAAGGTTATAATAAGCATAGAGTTGATGAATATCATATTCCACATGATCCATTCGCCTATCAAACCTATCAAGTCTTGAATCAACTTGATCAAAGCGGGTGTTAAAGTTAGTCTCCACAAATGAGAGTCGATCGAAGAATCATCCTACCCATTTAGGTTCACCTTGAGCACTTTGAGAAGGAGAGGCTCTTGATCTTTTCCTTTATAGCAGTGAAGATGGAGGTTGTGTAGGGTCTTGTTCCTCTCTAAGGTCCACACCTTCAAGCCCAAGATTGCCAATTGCCTTAATGTCTTCCATATCTTGATCAGGGGTCTTCATTAATGACTTCCTCATTTTTCCAAACATACAAGTTATTCACCTTCTTGAATTGATTAGAGTTCTTAAGGAATTTCTCATTAAGAAGGGAGTATGGTATGGAATCAAAATGATTAAGCTAAATGCTAAAGTGTTGAGCAATTCTAGTAATAATTCCACCAATGCAAATAGAACCACTCACACTATCACTTATCAACCACAATCTCCATTGTAACCAACGTCCTAAGGCAACTTCTGAAAGTGTAATGAGAAGCATGAGCATATTGATTACTTGACTAATAGAATGCATCAACTATAGTATATAATATAAGTGTGGTTTGTTGTAACATACTAAAGATAAAGCTGAATACAAATATAATGAGATAAATATATAAACAAACATATAGAATGACGTTAATCTTGATCACCCGACTGTAAGTGGAGCAGCGGAATGTATGATGTTCAACTTATCCTGAAGGTTATGAAAATGTGACTTTGACAAGGATTTGGTATGGCAGTCCGCTAGCTGGTCATCGGTGGAGATATGACTGTCCCAAAGTATGCCTTTGAGAACTTAGTCTCGAATAAAGTGGAAATCAATTTCCAAATGCTTTAATCGAGTGTGGAAGATTGGTGTGGTAGTCAAGTAGGTTGCACTTAGATTATCACACTAAATAATAGGAGAAGAAGGGCATAAAGTGCCAAGTTCTTTGAGGAGAGAAGTGAGCCATTGTAATTCTGCACTTGTGGAAGCAATGGCACGGTACTCGACTTCTGTGGAAGAACGAGCAATTGTTCTTTATTTCTTCAAACCCCAAGCAATAAGATTGGAACTAAAATAAATTCAAAAACCAGAGGTGGACTTATTATCATTAATAGAACTACCCCAACCAGCATCACAATAGGCACTTATTTGGGTTGAAACCGATGGTTGAAAGAGAAGACCGTGTGTGAGTGTAGCTTGTAAGTAGCAAAGAATTCTCTTGATTGCTATCCAATGAATTTTAATGGGTTGATGCATAAATTGACCCACTTTATTGATAGATAAAGAAATATTCGGCCTAGTGATTGCCAAATATTAGAGACCTCCAATAATGCTTCTATAGAGAGTAGGATTATGAAAGGGTTTACCATATGAAAGAGATAATTTTAGTTACAGGGTGGATGGTGTGGAAATGCCATTGGCAGTCAGCATGCCCACTTTGTGAAGCAAATCACTATATACTTATAATGAGTAAGAATAGCACCTTCTTTTGTCCACATGACTTCAATCCCAAGAAAATAATGAAGGGAGCTGGAGCTGGATCAAGATAGATGGAATAAAGACCTTTATCATTCAAACCTGTTAGTAAAAGTTCCTTCATAGGGATATCCTTAATTTCAAAATGAAAAGGAAAGAATTCAATAGAGACATTGCTAGTCTTGGTAAAAGAAAAAATAGAAAGAAGATTAGCACAAATGTCAAAACTATGAAATATATCTCGTAATTGAAACAATTGTTTATTTAAAAGACACTGAGAATGACCAGCACTACCAATTTGAATACCATCAGATCCTTAAAAATTAGAATGAATTGTTAAATTATCATGGTTAGGTGTTAAATTATGTGATGCCCATGTGTCCACAGTCTAAGAATTTATAGGAGATGATTTGGATGTTGTGGCAAGATGGGTAGTTGGTGGAAACAAAAAATTCGTCATGGATGGAGATGGGCATGTTTTGGCTATATGACCAAAGCCATGGCAATTATAACAGGAGAGTTGCATCGAGTTGTATTACATAAGAGGTCAAGAATTAAAAACTTGATGAGAACGATTATTCTTATGATTCTGCATATGCGACAGTTGATGTGGATGAGGTCCACTAGAATGTTGATGAGTAGCAAAGGATGACTACCGGTGATGGTGACCTCTACCACGTCCATAAAAATTTCCTCAAGCATCTCTACCATGCGTTATCTTACAGAAGCGTGATGAGTAAAATGTTATTGGAGCAGTGTCATTTGGCGGAGTCTTAAGTGAGATTGGCTTCTTCACTCAGCAATAAGTCATATAGCTCATCAAAAGTTACATCTGTAGCATGATTCTCTAGTGATCAAACAAATGGCCTGTAGATTGGACTAAGGCCATTGGTAATGACTAAAACAAAGTCATCTTCTCCAACCGGATTTCTCGTGGCAGCTAATTGATTAAATAAACTCTTGGCTCTTTGAGTGTATTAGGCTATAGATTCAGTTTGCTCCTTTTTTAACCTATACAAATTTGCCTTGATGTTACGAACTTGAGACTTAGAACCAGCCACATAAAAGCTAGTAAGTTTGGCCCAAGCTTCTCTTGCATAAGAAACTCCAATAATTTGAGGGACAATTCAAATATGGATCCTATGATCCAACTCAAGACAAATTAATCTTGTTTGAAACAATTGTGAAAGGCAAAATTTGGTTAATTATTCAGCATCTTTAAAGGTGGTTTGGTTGATCCATCTATGTAATTAGCTAAATCATATCTATATAATAATGGCATTAATTGTGCCTGCCATATGGGATAATTTGTGGAGTTTAATTTTATGGGAAGATGATGAGCTATGTTAGGTAAGGTTGTGATGGATGTGTTTTGTTGATTAGATGAGTTTACAAGCTCTTAAGAAGTAGAGGATTCTTCAGCCTTAGTAATGAGCAAGGTTGTTAAACCATTTACATCTCTGATACCATGAAAGTGCAATGAGAAGCATGAGTATATTGATTACTTGAATAATAGAATACATCAGCTATAGTGTATAATACAAGTGTAGTTTATTGTAAGAGATTAAAGATAAATATGAATACAAATAATGAGATAAATATACTAAAAACATATAGAATGACGTTAATCCTTTTCAACTTCTTCATTATTTTGAATGCAATGGAGAAGGTAGATGTCGTCAAATGAGACCGCTTCATTACTTAAACCTCTAGCATTGAAGGTATAGGTAATGAATCTATAGATATACCAAAGTGGTTTAGAAAAAAAAAAAGATGAAGATTTGGAGTGTCCCGCCAAGAATTAGGTAGCATTGGCTTTAATGTTTTGATTCTAAAAGGAATGAGGGGACCAAAGGGTGTTAGGACCAATTTCTCCTTCACTTTTGAATCCAAAGAGAGTATCAAAGTCCTATTTGGATAGAAAATGATCTTTATCCCCTAGTTGGAAGTGCATGCTAAAGTAGAGGTTTTGATCATTGATATTTTGTGTTCTAAGGCAAAAAGAAGAAAGAAACTCAATGACAAGAGAAGGTATAATGATGAAAGGGGTGGAGGCAAAGGTGTACATACGAAATTGCTCAATAAGGGTCTTCACATATTCATAGCATCCAAGTGACTCAAGAGCAATTTGAGACATGTACCTTGATGGGATTATTCTCCTTTTGGAAAATTTGGATGCTCTCTCCTTGATTTCAGATTTTGAATAAGAAATTGGGGGTGTCGTCTTTGGTTGTTCCTTAGTGGCTCTTCTTCCTTATAAAGCTTGAGAAGAGGAAGGAACTTAAGAAGTAGAAGAAGTCTTCTTTTTAAGGGCCATTATGATGTCAACAAGCAAAGAGTTTTAAAGAAGAAAGAGAGAAAAGAGTGGATTGATTTGCAAAAGAATTGAGTGGATTGAAAGAGGAAAAAAAGTTGGGTTTAAATAGAATTAGGATGAGAGAAAAGTGGTAAAAAAATTGAAGTAAATAGGAGTTTTAATGCTAGTGACCATTTAGAATTGAAATTAGATAAAGAGGAGTTCAAGTTTCAAGAGAAGTGAAACTTCTCGCCTATTAGACTGCCCCTCATGGGCTGCTCACAACTGTGAGCGCAGCTCATGAGCGATTCTGATAGGACTGAAATGACACATCATGAGCTGTTGCAGCCTTTGCAATGGCTCGTGACCTAAAAGCCCTAGGACCCTTGAACTTTCAAAAAGTTTCAATTTTGTCCTTAATTCTGGTCAATTAAGTCCCTGCAACCAAATTGAATCCAAAAGAAATTTGAATTCAAATTTTCAAGAATCAAAGTAATAAATACACTTAATTGAGCCTTTGAAAGGACACTTTGACCAAGAATAATTTTCCAATTTTAAGAAAAATCAAATTGATTAAAGATATTTGAATTTTTCAAAAAGAAATAATTAATTGCTTGAAGTTAATTCAAAAACTAATTAATAAAAAAATTAAGACTTTCAAGAATTAAAATAATCTTCCCCCCGAAAAAAATTTTGGGAGATACATTTAAAAACTATTTGTCAATAAAAAAATATATCTCCTTAAAATGTTACATAAATGAATTTTTAATGAGAAGACTGTAGAAAAAAAATTAATATGAAAAAACTAAAACAAGACATCAAAACTAAACAAAAATAAAAACAAAAGCCAATAAAAAAGTTTAAGATAGGATAAAAAATTTTGCAAACATGATTGCGAAATAATATTTTGAGATTGACTGCTCCAACCATCAATAGCAATTGAACATACAATCTAGATAAACTAGAACCATCAATCATGCTAAGCTCATGCTTAATGAAATTCAATCTTTCCTTATTGAGAGGTTTGGTGAAAATATCCATAAGTTAATTGTTTGTATCAATGAATTCAAGGAAGATATCACCACATTGCACATGATCCCTAAGAAAATGATGTCTAATGTCGATATGCTTAGTGTGAGAGTGTTGGATGGGATTTTTGCTAAGATTGACAACACTTGTATTATCACATTTAATAGGAATGTGATTAAGTTCAATGCCACAGTCCCAGAGTTATTTTTTTTGCCATAAGATTTGTGAGCAACAACAACTAGCTGCCACATACTTGGCTTCGATGGTGGACAAAACAACCGAAACTTATTTCTTACTAAACCAAGAAACTAAGAAATTTCCTAAAAATTGACAAGTTTCAGAAGTGCTCTTTCTATCTAGTAAACTATCGGAAAAATCTACATCCGAATAACTAATCAAGTCAAATAAAGAGCTCCTAGGATACCAAAGTCCTTAATGAAATGTTCCACTAAAATATTTGAAAATTCTCTTAATGGCAATCAAATGAGACTCTCTAGGAAATGATTGAAACCTAGCACACAAGCATATAGCAAACATGATATCCGGTCTACTTACGGTTAAGTAAAGAAGGAATCTGATCATACCTCTAAAGCATTTTTCATCAACTGGTATGCCATTGTCATCCTTGTTGAGTTTGGTTATAGTGTTTATAGGAGTTTTGCTTGACTTAACTCCTTTCATGCCAAACTTCTTGAGAATATCTCTTATGTACTTGGCTTGGTTGATGAAGATCCTACCTTTGCATTGCTTGATTTGAAGTCCACGGAAGAATTTGAGCTCACCCATCATACTCATCTTAAATTTTCCTTGCATTAGCTTAGAAAATTCCTCACACAAGTAATTATTAGTAGCACTAAAAATAATGTCATCTACATATATTTGAACAATGAGTAGCTCATGCTTGGATTTCTTTATGAAAAGAGTTGTGACAACTTTTCCTTTAGAGAAACCTTTTTCTAGCAAAAAGTTGCTCAACCTTTCATACCAATCTCTTAGAGCTTGTTTTAATCCATATAATGCTTTTGAAAGTTCAAATACATGATTAGGAAAATCAAATCTTTTAAAACCCTGAGGTTGTTCAGCATAAACCTCCTCTTAAATAAAACCATTTAAGAATGCACTTTTAACATCCATTTGAAATCCATGAATGATGCGAATGAAAAAAGCATTCTAATAGCTTCTAACCTTGCAACAAGGCATAAGTTTCATCATAATCAATGCCTTCTTCGTGATTATAACCTTTAGCTATTAGCCTAGCTTTATTCCTAGTTATGACACCTTGTTAATCCATCTTATTTCTAAACACCCATTTGGTGCCTCTAATAGGATGATGTTTAGGTCTAAGAACCATGGTCCAAACCTTGTTTCCCGTAAATTTATTTAACTCTTCTTACATAGCAAGGACCCAAAATTCATCACTTAAAGCACCATCAACATTTTTGGGCTCAATTTAAGATATAAAGGCTAAATTAACAATGGATTTGAGTTAAGATCTAATGGTTACCCCCTTTTTAGTGTCACCAATGATAAGATCTTTAGGATGAGCTTTCTTGAATTACCACTCCTTTGGAAGTTCATCCTTCAAGGTAGGTTGAGGCATCTCCTTACTTACTTCCTTGCTTGAATCTTCAAGTTCCAAAGGTTTACTAGCATTATTTTCTTAAATGTTCATATCCACAAGCTCATCTTCAATATCATCAATACTACACTCCTCCTTTCTAGGATCAAGCATATTAGAATCATCAAATACAACATGCACAGATTCCTTAACTACTAAAGTTTTTTTTTATTGAAAACTCTATATGCTTTGCTAGAGGTGGCATAGCCTCAAAAAATTCCTTCATTGGCTTTAGAATCAAATTTCCCAATGTTGTCCTTGGTGTTTAATATGAAGCACATGCATCTAAATACTTTAAGTTATGAGATTTTAGGTTTTCTATTTTTCCAAAGCTCATAAGATGTTTTATTCAAAATTAGCCTTCTAAAGACTCTATTGGCTATATAGCATGAAGTGTTAATGGCTTCCACCTAAAAGTATAAAGAAAAATTGTACTCATGAAGCATAGTTCTAGCCATTTCCACTAGAGTCCTATTTTTCCTTTCAACTACCCCATTTTGTTGAGCAGTTATAAGAGAAGAGAAAGTATGTAAAATACAATTTTCATTGCAAAAGGTTTTGAAAAATTCATTTTCAAATTCGGTTCCATGATCACTTCTAAAAGTTAAAATGCAAAAGCCTTTTTCCTTTTGAACCTTTTTGAAAAACTTTCAAAGGCTTTAAAAGCATCATTCTTATGAGCAAGGAAACACACCCAAGAGTATCTAGAGTAATCATCAACTAATACATATGCATAGTGCATTCCACCTAAACTAGCAACTCTAGTAGATCCAAACAAATCCATATGAATAAGTTTAAGTAGCCTAGAGGTGGAAACCGAATTTTTTGGCTTAAAGGAGGTCTTAGATTATTTCCCTTTTTGACAAGCATTATAAGGCTTGTTCTTAGTGAACTTGATTTTGGGTAATCTAACCACAAGTTCATGTTTACTAAGATCATCCAAGAGCTCAAAGTTTGCATGTCCTAACCTTTTATGCCATGTCCATGTGTGATGGGAAATTTACATCAAGCATTTAATGTTTTTATTGTCAACCTTATTCAAGTCAATGACATAAACATTATCTACTCTTTCACCATTAAAAATCACTTTGCCCTCATCTAAACTACTAACAATGAAATTTTTAGGATAGAAAGTGACCTTATCTCCCATGTCACACAATTGACTTATACTTGACAAGTTATGCTTAAGACCATCAACAAGCAACACATGATGTATAGATAAAGATTAAGGATTACCAATTTATCCAACGCCTACTATCTTTCCTTTGGCATTGTCCCTAAATGTGACATGACCTCCATCCTTAGCATAAAGCTTGTTGAATTGCTCCTTATCTCCTATCATGTGTCTTGAACATCCACTATCCAAATGCCACTTGCTTTTTATTCTTGTGGACTTCAAACAAACCTACAAAAACAATTTAAGCATTCTTTTGAACCACCCAAACCTTCATTGGTTTAGGTTGGCTAGTTTCAAAGTAATCCAATGGAAGCAATTTTAAGTGTAGTCTTCTATAGAAGCATACATTTCTAGTGTGATATTTGGTCATGCAATAGAAGTATTCAACATTGGCAAATCTATTTTTCCTAGGAACATATGATTGCCTAGTGTGTTGTGGTTATGTGGGTTTCCTAAAAGTTATTTGAGCCTTAGAAGGAGTGTGAGACATGCATTGACAATGGCATTTTGTATTGTGGTGTGATTATGTGGCATGCTTAAGAGTCTTGTATTTAGTGTACATGTAAGCATGTTTAGGTTAAGACTTCTTGTTTTGAGCCTTACCTTTTTGTGTCAATGGAGGTTGAGTCTTATGAGACTTTCCCTCATTTGACACATGAGAATTTTTAGCTTTAAAAGCTTGAATCTCAAGAGATTTAAAGGTAGAAAGGGTGGAATCACAAGAAGCTGTCACAAAGTTGATATGAGATAATGATGAAGAGGGCATTCCATTTGTATAACCAATTCCATAAGTGTCCCCATTAAATTTTTAAGAGACAAGAAGCCTATTTAAAGTCTCTTTTCCCTTCTTGAATTTACCAATGGAATTCTTTAACTTTAGGACCTCTCTAGAAGCTTAAGATTCTCATTATTTACTTTATTAAGTGTGTCCTCCAAGGAATTTTAGGATTTTAAATCATTAGCTAGCTTTTCATTTGATTTAGCAATTTTAGAGAAATAATTTTTTAGATGTTCAATTTCCTTAGATAAGTTTAATAGTTCAAGCTTGTAATGCTTCTTTTTAAAGAGAAGACTTTTACATTTAAGCATAAGTTTTCTCACAATAGAGCTCTCATCATCATCATCATCATCATCATCATAATTATTACAATCATCATAAGAAGAATTAGATGTAGATGTTATCTCTTTTTCATTTTCAAGAGCCATGAAGCAAAGATTGGCCACTTCTTGTTGCGCCTCTTCCTTTTTTATTCGAAGGAATCATCCCATTAAGCTTTAAAGGCCTTCTTCTTGTCCTTTGCTACCTTGTTCTTGAATTTGAGCTTGGGGCACTGCAAGCACCCAATTTCGGGATAACTAGAGCATGGATGCAACCGAGGACTCCGATGATGAAAACTCGTAGCAAATGAGTCTCTAATATTTGAGTTTCAAGATTCTAAGGCTTGATTATATTTTTTGGACTAAATTGAAAGTTTT
>CATIWM010647949.1:0-10257 GCA_949671775.1 Mallotus repandus
TTGTTGTCCTTACCCTTTTTAAAAAAAAAAATAATAATAATAATAGAATAATACTACATAAAAAATCAACTTCTCTCTCTAAATCTTAAAATACACACAATAAAATAATTTTATTAAAATAAAATTAACCCACTTTTATAAACTAATAATTAAAATAATTTTTATCACCAATTATTCAAATTTAATTTTAAAAAATAATAATCTCAGTATTAATAAAATATTTATTAACACTGCAAGTCTCAAAATATATTTTAAAATTTTCAAAATAAATTCGGGTGTTTACAACTTTACAGTTAAGATTTTTACCATTTTATGTTCTTCTGTTTGCTTTCTAGACATGTTTTGAGTTTGATTCAAAATTCAATGAGTTTCTTTTATTTAATTAACGAGTAAATAGTTGGTTTCTTTAATCTTTATATAATTAGATAACTTTTTTCAATATTTGCTATTTTGAGACATTGCAATGATCACTTTGAGATGATGTTTCAGTTATTTCTAATTCCTATCTAGAATGTGTTCTACGATTTTTGGTAAGTAGAATTTGTTTTTCTATGTTTGTTATTTTCATTACTGACTTTGTCTCTTTTTTGTTGGTTAGTTTTTTTTTTATCATTAATCTTTATCTATTTTGTGTTTTAGGCAAGCAAGGGTGGAGCTTCTTAGAACATAACTTCAATCCCCTTAAAATTATTTACAGTTTTTGTTATCTTTCTTTATTTTATGTTACATGTGATTAGGGTTGTATCATTTCTCTCCCCCTTTCTCTTTTTTTTTTTTTGTGTGCACATTCATTTTATTTATTTATTTATGTGTTATGGATGACTGTACATACTAATGTGATGAATATTGTGAACCAAATCAAAATTACATGAAAATGGAATTAATTGCAAACTTAGATTTAATTGTAAAATTAAAAATTATTTGGAGATAATTGTAATTTGCATATAAATAAAGAAAATAATTAAGTAATTAAAAATAATAAAATATGAAACACAAATGGAGGCCCATTACAAGGTTTGGTTGGCATTCCAAAAGTCCATACATAGTTTTTGTACCTAGTTTCTGAGGACGACTATTAGGGCCTCCACGGGATCTAATTGTTGTAAAGTGCGCCTCGAATTTTACCCGGATGGTGACTCTATCTCCTATCTGGCTAAAAGTCTATAATTGTATTTTCTAATGGACTCTGAGTCCGCATAGTGTCGTGGTTGCCAAACGCTTGGGCGTGCAATGAATCCGCCACCTACAAATACTATTTATTTTTATGACTTATTTTATTATTTAATTTTCATAATAATTGCAAAATTCATTAAAATAATATAAAAAAAATTTAAATTAAATTTTTTTAGTTGTACTAACAATTACAAATAAAATTAATTGAGTATTTTAAATTATTATTAAATATATAATTAGTATTTTTAATTATTATTAAGAAAAATTAATTAAGTATTTTTAATTATTATTAAATATATAATTTAATTAATATATTTTAAATGAATAAAATATTTGTTTATATTTGGTTAAACTCAATTTATTTTGTCAATATTATAATTTATGTTAGATTTTAGATAATTGGTAAACTCAATTAGGTTTAAATTAGAAAAAAAAATTCAAATCTTTTTTTTTTTATTTGGAGATTATACAGCAATTATTTGAATAATCAAATAAGTGAATATGATGGAAATCATTAGTTACAACACACAAACTCCCACATTATGATAAGTTGTGATGAAGAATCTAACACCCTCTAACAATTTTTATATTTAGGATCATTCAAGAATTGAGATAAGAATGGAGATAAACTAATTCACCTCTTTACCAGCAAGGATAAAAGATCAAATTAGAATTTTTAATCTTCTCACGCCACAAACAAAAGAATTTGATAAGTAAAAAAGAAGGCAAAGATTTGGATTTTGATGCCACAAATCAAATAATGTTTGATAAGTCACAAAGTTCATGCAAACACTTAAAAGTAAATTTTTCTCCAAAGAAACTCAATTTCATTTAAATGTAATATGATCTCAATACAAGTAAGTGGCCTTGTTTATATAGAAGACAAGGCCAAGCACTCACAAATAATTTAGATTCTAAAACATGAGATTATAACTATTCTTTACAACCACCATTCTGCAGTTATACCATTAGTGTTGTTAAACACTCTCTAACAGCTATATTAGGCATAAATGAGTAACCCCAAGAGTTATTACATTAAAAGATGTTGTTTAATAAGTAATTAGGCTATTGAAATAGTCAAGAAAATATTTCAGGTTGTACAAAGGGTGTTATTACTTGTATTAACATTTTTTTTAACTTTCTAAAATGTCAAAAAAATGCATCAGGTGCCCAATAAGGTGTTTGTGCATTTTTTACTTGATTTGATGGTGTAAACATGATTCTTTAGGCCTCCACTTGTCCCTCATTAATTGAGACTGTATTTTGGTGTTGGGCCTTCCAAATGTCTTGAATGAGTTCAATTGAAGCCTCTTGTAACTTCTTTGATTTTGATCTTGTTATTGGGACTTCTTGTACTCTAAATGCATCATTGCTCACTTGAAACTTATTGAGCCTTGAACTTGAGCTTTAATTCATATAAGAATATGTCTCTGTAATTAATACTTCTATTTTCTTCTTATAAAATATATTTAATTTTATTTAAATTTTGTCTCATTTATCAAAAAAATAGTTTTTTAACTATAATATTTCCCAGGATGACATATATGACATAATTTTTATTTAACTTCTATTTTATTTTACCTAATTTATTCTTAGGTATTTTTCTGAATTTACTTTTTCAAATATTATTTTTAATTTTTGTTTTATAAAATATTGTTGTAGCTTTAGGACTGAAATATAAGAAAAAAAAATTTACTTTTAAGGATTGACTAATAAAAAATTAATCTGACTAATGAATACGACTAATGGAAAGTATTTTTAAAATTTATAAAATTTGATTGTAAAAAAATTTGCTTGTAGGACATAAATCACAATAAAAAGGTAAAAAATGTAAACTGCATCAAGAATCATTTTTTATTATGTAAACTTATATAATAATAAAAATTAATCAAATATAAAAAAAATAGAAATCAAACACCACAAATAAAAAATAATGACTTTCATGTCAAACAAATACAAAATAGAATTAATAAATCATGATAGCATTAAAATAAGAAGTTCGTTTAAACAACAAGGAATTATTACGAAGAAAAGAGTTTATCTGATGAATATAAATTAAATATCTCAAATAAAAACTACCAATTTCAAGCCAAGTAAAGGTAAAATAGAATCAATATATTAAGATAACAAACATAAGGGTAAATTACTAAAACCCCCTGAGGTGTTTACTCAAGCATATTAGTTGATCCCTTTTATTTTGGTAATATATTATGATATCCATCAATTTTGTTTATGTTATACTAACTCATTTCTATGTTAGTTTTGTTGTCAAATTATGGACTAAAATGTAATTTTTAATAGAAAATATTTCCTTTGGTCCTTGAGGTTTCATTTTTAAAATTCATACCATTCTTTACTTTTTAGCTTTTATATCACTTTTTAATTTTTTTCACAAGTAAAAAATAAATTAACTTATTTAAAATATAAAAATTTTATAGAGAATAATATATATATACACACAAAAAAAATATCAATATATAAAGAAAATTGTAAAAGCACTACTTATTTTAATAATATTCCAAATCATAAAAATTTTACTTTCAATGAAAACTATACCTCTTTTAGATAAAGATACTATGGTTAAAAAAATATATATTATGATGAAAATTTATTGCATAATTTTTTAATGAAATAAGTTTATACTTTTATACTTTATATAATTTATTTAATCGGAACTTTACTAAATTTTAATTTTTTTTCACTTAAATTCACCCCTTTTTAAAATTTTGAATTTCTTAAATTATTTTTAAGAATTTACTGAAAAATTATATTATAAAAAACTTATTCACATTAGTCAAAAATTTAATCATACGTGAATCTAAATGAAAAGATTAATATTTATGAAAAAATTTTAAAAAATATAAAAATATGGAATTTTAATTTTAATCAAAAATAAAAATTACAAAATACAATTAAAAATCATAGTGTTCCTTTTCATCATAATATTTTATTCTAAAAAATAAAATTTATAAAAAAAAACAAGACTTCTATAATCAAAGATATTGTGAAAAGTAGTAATACTATTACAATTTTTTTTTATCTTAATGTTTATTTGTTTATTTATTTTTAAATTTAAATTTTTTTAAAATATACATTCATATTTTTAATTCAAAATATTTAAATCAAAATAAGTGACTTATTTTTTTACTTGTGAAAATAATTCAAAAGTTAATATACCAACTAAATTGCAAAAATGATATGAATTTTAAAAATATAAAACTTTAAGGACCAAAAGGAAATATTTTCTATTAAAAAATTATAGTTTAAGTCCATAAATTGACAGTAGAACTAATGAAGGGATGAGTTAGTATAACGGAAACAAAACTCATAGACATTATAATGAATTACCAAAAAAGTAGAAATCGACTAATATATTTAAGCAAATTTCAGAAGATTTTAGTAATTTACCCCCAAACATAAATTGTTATGAATAGAAAAGTTTATTTTATGGATGGAGATGACACTATAAAAAAAAAGAAGAGAAATCGTTTGTGTCAAATAGGGGTGTAACCGAACCGAACTTTTAAAAGTCGACTCATATGAAAATTAATGAACTCAAGTCGAGCTCAAACTTATTAAATTTTTAAAAGTTTGGCTCAAACTCGGCTCAGTTTGTGTTTGACGAGCTCGCGAGCCAGACGAGCTCAACATAGAGCATGTATGATTTTTTATTATAATTGGTAATCTAGACTTTATTTACTTGATATCATATTTATTTCATAATTAAAATTTTATTTACTTAATACAAGTACTAATTTACTTTAAAACTACAAGATTCATCATCAAATTAAAATTATATTTAATAATATTTATTTAATTAATATTAATGCTTAATAATTTAAATTATATTTACTTAATGAAAATTTTAATATTAATATTAATTTATACAAAAAAAATTGTATAATTTTATTACTAATATCTAATTTTTATTAAAAACTTAATAATTTTATTACAAATACAATTTTTTTACCAAAACTAAACAATTTAAATGTTTATATTATACTTATTTAATGTTATACTTTATATTAAGATTACTTCACATCAAAACTATCTAATTATTATTATAAATATATAATTTCTAGTATACTTAGTAATTTAAATGTAAACGAGTATGTTTGCGAATTTTAACTAGCCAAACTTAAGAAAATTCAGGTTCGGCTCATTTAGCTTACGAGCCTCAAAATGGAGTTTGGACTCAACTCATTTAACTTAACAAGCGAACTTGAACAAACTTTTTTCGAGTCGAGCTCCGAACGAATCACCAACCGTTCGGCCTGGTTACACCCCTAGTGTCAAATATGATGTTTAACAGAAAAAAAGTACAAATTAAACTATTTCAAATACAAATTATAAATTTTAAGTTAAAAGGAGCAAAATAGAGAAGCAAAAAAGCAAAATATATTCTCACATTTTTACTTGTTTACTGAATAATAATAATAATAATAATAATAATAATAATAATAATAATAATAATTTATTATGTTTTAAACACAAACATATTTATTTTATCATATATTATTATACATATATTACTTAATATATATTAGTTAATAATATAATGGAAAGTATATAGTTAAACTCACTAATATCTTATTAATATTTTATGTAATTTATTAACTTAATACTCAGTACTATATTCGATTTTTTGGTTTGGTATAGTTTTGGTATGATTATTGGTTTTTTTTTAAGGATCCAATAATGTACCGAATTAGTCATTTAATTTAGTTCGATTTGATTCAAATCTAAAATTATTCAATATAGTTTTAATATCTTTCAGTTCGGAATTTTCGTTGGATTCCATATTTTTTCTTTCTTTGCCCAGCCTTAATCTGAACATTGTATTCTTTATAAACAAAATTAGAGGCAAAAATTAAAATAAAAATAAATCCATGTATATTTATTTTTTTGCACTTTCGGTCCTTATATGTTAATTTGTAAGTATTGAATCCTAGTACATCTATTTTTATTAATTTGGTCGTTTAGTCAATCAAATTCTTATGTATTTTTAAAAAATTGTTAATATAACTCCATTAAAATTGTTAAATTCTAAAATACATACTTTTTATTATTTTCTTATTTAATAAAAATATAAGTCATTAATTTATAAAAAAAAAAATCTTACATAAAACAAATATTATAAGAAATTTTATTATATATAATAGATTCCTACGTAAATAGAGGGAGAAATTTGATGAAATTTGAATTCTATATTTTTTTAAGATTAGAAACAGTAAGTCTCCCTGTGATGTCTAATTTTGTAATTTTTTTTGACACTTAACTGTCTCATGTACCATAAATTTTACACTTTAATACCTTTCTAAATAATATTATTAAAAATCTAAAATTTAATATCATAATAATATGAATGTTTAATAGTAAAATCATTTATTGAGTGATATAAGATTCAACTAACTATATAATAAATCTAGTTCAGATGTATTTGATTTTATTATAAATAAAAAATTAATTTTAAAATTATAATATATTTAAAAATAAAAATTTAGTCAAATTCATGACAAAGTTACATATAAAATAATTTTAGGAATAAGTGCAAATAACTATCATGTGATTTCACTCATTTTCACTTAGAGGCATGTGGTATTGTTTGCAAGAAAGAGTTCAGTCCGTTAGCAATTAGAGGCAACTAATGCTAATGTTGTTAGAAATGACGACGTGACATGGGTAAAACTGAAATTTCATACTAGTTAGAAATTTTAGCCTCTATTTAAAAATAAATGAACCACAAGGTAACTATTTGCACTTTTTTCATGAGATTATTTTATAATAAATTGACTTGTTTTATTTAAGAATTTTTATTTTAATTTATATGAAGAGATCAATAATTTCATATTTTTACTATTTTATTTTTATTAATTTTTTGATATTTTTGAGATTATTAATATATATATTTATTAATATCTCTGTAAGCACCCAATTTTAGGATGATTCGAGTTCGGATGCGATAGAGAACCCAATGATAAAAATTGACTGTGAAATTAGGTTTATTGAATTTAATTTATTGGTTTTGAACTAAATTATAACTTATTTTTAAATTTTATTTATTTATTTAATATATATATATAATTATTTTTATAAATTTTTAAAAAAATCAA
This sequence comes from Mallotus repandus, assembly GCA_949671775.1. Classification (NCBI taxonomy): domain Eukaryota; kingdom Viridiplantae; phylum Streptophyta; class Magnoliopsida; order Malpighiales; family Euphorbiaceae; genus Mallotus; species Mallotus repandus. The sequence continues at coordinate 7,287 of CATIWM010647949.1, forward strand.
AAGAATAAAAAGAGAAAAATATAAAATTTTAAAAAAAAAATTGGTCGAATGGGCCAAAGGCCCATTTACCCTTCACAAATTGAAAAACATTTTCAAATTGAAAAGATGGTCATGTGGCCATCATTTGTTTTCTATTTCCGATTGGACATAGCACGTACGCTTTTTATTTATTTATTTTGTTTGTTTGATTGTTATTTAATTTTTATTTGATAAATATTTATTGATAAATATTTATTTATTAGATAAAGATTAAAAATAAAATGTTCTTATTATTTTTATCATGTAAAAAGATTAGGGTTACAAGACTACATTTCTATAAATACCTCTTTTCTTTTCACATGAGAGGGGCTCGGAGGGTTTTATTTTTTTTTCAGCATTTTCTGATTCTTAGCCGAGAGCAAAAAAAAAAAATGTAATTCTCTTTCTTTGATTTTTATGGAATTTTCTTTTACTTTTGGTTATAATTACATCCAAATAAATAAAAAATCACAGACAAACACAACAAAAGCTACAGACTTTCATTAATGGTGATCACCTTCTTAGGGACAATTAATGATGCATCCTATCCTCAAATCTTCATCTCTTTCTTCTTTTATTTTATTTTTATTTATTATTTTTCAATCATTCATTAACTAATTTTTTTTTGTTTTTTTTTTCTATTTTCATGATGGTGGGAGTACCATAAACTGTAAAGTGATTTGACCCATGAAGATCCATGGAATGCCATAGATAAAATTTTGTATTTTAACATAAATTTTAGATTTTTTTTTATCATTTTGTGTTATTTTATTTATTTGGTTTTATGGGTTGTATTTAATTTAATTTTATTAATTCGTACGTAGGTTGTAATAGCCCCAATAGTGGGAATAGTAAAATATTTACTTTTTTTACTTTTTTAAAACCAATTAGTAAATTAGGGTTTGTTTGGTAAACCTTAATTAAAATCAATAGTGGCTTTAGATTAATTTTAGGTTGTATGTAATTAAAATTAGGGTTAGAAAAATCACAGGATGTTTATTTTTTTATTTATTATTTTCTTTATTTTAATTATTTGGGCTTGTTAGTTATTTTTGATTCGTTTTAGGCTCCAAACTCACGTGTAGGTCTAACTGTCAAACCTGTACCCTTACTTTAAGTATAATTGCATTCATTATGCATTTCATTTACATAAAATATATTAGTTTAATTTAAGTATAAGTTATTATATATATATAGTTTTAGAGGAAATGACTCAAATGGAGTAAATGATTGTCCTTAATTGAACAATTGAAAACTTGAGGATTTATAGGTAACTTAAGTATTTTATAAGGACCAAAAGGAGTATTTTACATATTATTTAAATATTTTTTTAGAAACAAAGAAAGAAAGAAAGAAGAATTAAGAAAAGAAAAGAGAGTTTAGAGAGTTTCTTGATTTCTTCAAGTTGAGCTGAATTATACAAAAGGGATTTGAAGATCTAAATCAATTTTCATATTGCAATCGTTATCCCTAAAGCTTTAGTGCTTGATTTGGTAAGTATTTTAAGTATTTTGGTTAATTTAATTTAGGGTTCTTAAGTTGCAGATTTCGGGTTCATAAATTCTGGTTTATCAGTCTCTGTAATTCAATCATATCTTGAGCTAGAGAGATCAAAATTAAGTTTTATTTGATTATATGGAAACTTTGAAGAGTTATCTAAAATTTTTATTCTTTGAGCTTGATCTAATTCAGTCTCTATGTTAGGTTAATAAGAGAAAATATTTTATTGCTCAGTTTGTCAGCTTCTTTGAATTAGTTGTAATTTGTTATCTATAATTATTTTTGTGGTTATCCAATTGATGTGAAATTTTTATAGAATATTAATTTTTATAGAATATTATAGACATATATATCTAATAATGATTCAAATTTCAGCTCAAAATTGATTTTCTATAAGTCCCAGAAAATTTTCAAAGTTAGCTTGTAAATCAGGTTTACAGAGTTCATGAGTTAAGAACTAGTCTCCGTATTTCTGGTATATCTTGAACTAGGAAACTCAAAATTAAGTTTTGTTTGATTCTGGAAAAACTTGAAATATTTATCTAAAACTTTTTAGTTTTAAATTGGAGCTGATTCCATCTGTAACATGGTCAATCGAGGTCATACTTTTAGTTGCTCTGTCTGCCAGGATTGTTGAAGCTGATTATGTTGAGCTATCTTTAAGCCCTTTAATAGTTGAGAAATTGAAGTAAAGTTTTTATTTAAGATACTAGACATATATATCTGAGTCTGGTTAAAATTTTACATTAAAATTCTTTTTCTACAGGTCATAGTGATTTTTCTAATTTAGGCCTGAAAACAGTTATTTTGGAGTCAATGAAGCTAATTTGTAGAATTAAGTTTAATTGCATTTTATGCATATCATTTGGGGGCTGCATGGTTAGAGTATTATGTAAGATTATTATATTAATGATTAATTAATGAAATTGTATATTTTAGGCGCTGGAAAAGGCAAGGAAAGTGCAGGTGCACATTAAACAAATTCGGTGAACCGGATTGTGTGTTTATAAGTTGTATTGGTGAGTAGATGTTCAAGCCTTTTAAATATTCTTATAACAACAATAAAAGGATATTTTTATGTTTTTTTTATGAACTTGAATTGATGTACTAAAATGTTTCAATTCAGTTTGGTTACTACTTCAATTACTTGAAGTATTTAAGCTTTGAAACAATAATGGTTTCAAGTGTGGAAGTTAAATGTATTATTAATACATGCTTTATTTTGTAACCTGATTTGAAGTTATTTTATTTACTTGGCGATTTAAATAAATTTATGCTTTACATGGTTTCTCTCATCTTTGAATTATGATGAAGATCGTTTGATTTTGAATGGTTATTGAACCATAAATATGATAATATTATTTTGATTTATTATTTGGAGGAAATGGTATTTGATTTATGTATTACCACCCTATATGAGATGTGTGAATGTGCTGAGGTGATATATGCACAT